>MU394051.1:917663-1142460 GCA_022578605.1 Camillea tinctor
CCCCGCGGCCGCCCCCCCCCCCCCCCCCCGCCCCCCCCCCCCCCCCCCCCCCCGCCCCCCCCCCCCCCCCCCCCCCCCCCCCCCCCTTCAATATACAGAGTTGCTTGATTAAGAGTCATAGAAGGCAAAGTTGTAGATGTTGGTATCAGCTTCACAGGCCATGTTATGGTAGGGGCAGGCGAGGTTACGTGTGAAATAACTTTTCAGATTGAATTAGGCGGAATAGAAACTGCCAGAGGCAAGACTATACAGAGGGAACCAGTTGTCTCACATTCACATGCATGTATATTCTGCCATCTCCAACTTATATGGTATAGATAAATGCATACCCAAAGTACTATGGACTTTTAGACATAAAAGAAGAATAATCGATAGATCATTTGAATGATCTGGTCATGCTCCTTCAATGTGTTAGTACTTATAGGGTACGTATATTGGGAGTTTTCCATAGCACGTAGCATATTCAAAGAAAGGGGGGGTATATAATATCAAGTCCATAGCGTTATGGCTGGCACTCTTCCCATTTTTAAATAATCTTGAGGCAGATAGGTTTTCATATTTATTGTCTCAATGATAAAGTTCATATATACGCGATCTACGATGTTTTTCCATCCGCAGGAAAACCGAGGTCGACAAAAGGACCATCCACAGGCCAACCTCCCACTGACTCTTGACAATACCTGGTGTTTATGACAATGACTTTGAATTGTGCTAGGCCTCACCTGTAGGATACAAGACAAGCAGGGAGGGAGATGGCATGAGTCAAACTGTGAGCATCCAGGCAGACAAGTAAAACGGGCCACTAGCTCTTCTCCTATCTTGAGCTTGTCCTTCGCTGTTTCACCTAAGCCTCATCTCAGTTTCTCATTCCGCCATCGGCACGGGAGGAGGAGGGAAATGAGATGTGGCGTATTTTCTTCGTCTGAGCAAAGTCCTTGTTCTCCCCATTTCTCGGGCGTTTAACTGCCGCCAAAGGTAACTGAAACTAGTACAGACGCGAGCTCGTGCGCGTCTTAGACATCTGATAAGAAAAGAAAGTGGGAAAAGAAAAAAGATAAGTTACTCGTCCAGCTTGTCCTCTCGTCACCCCCCCTCCTTTCTCAAGGCAGACACATATTCCTCGTGGGTGGCGTGATCGGCAGTGAGGGACAAGGAGGGAAACACAGCTCGCCTCACTGGGTGGTAGTCGAAAGTGCACTGGGCTGATGCCGCCGTTCTCATCTCACGTCCAGATCTACGTGAGAGCGTCGAGTGTAGCGTCGTATACGCGTGTGTAATCGCATACTTTCCCCCCAACATTATACCTACACACACGAATACACACCGTAATCGTCCGAGGTTTGTTCGCCCTGCTCGCCCGCCAACTCATCGCGCCTCGCCTCACCTTTCATCTTTACCCCTCAATCCCCCCACTGCTTAGCTAGCAGATGCTTAAGATATGGGGATATATCGATTGAGGGGACGTGATACGACAACGAAGAGGTATTAAATAGTAATAAGAAGGGATTTGCGGAGGGGAATTCTCTGTTTGCGGCGGGACAGTCTGGGATCCGGGGCCTAACGTGAGAAGCGGTCAACGGATGTGTTCGAGGGCGGGCGGCATCTTTTTTTTGCCTTATCCTTCTCCCCCCCTCCCGTGCTGTCTCACCGGTGTAAGGACGGGCTTCGCCTCGCCTCGAAGTCGCCACGCCAGACTCACTTACCTAAACTAACTGACCCGACCGGCCGATCAATTTCGGTATTTGACCTACACTACGGGGACTTTTTTCCTCAATGTGAGACGAGACAAAGGACAAAGAGGTCACTAGAGCCAAGGCTACACACGCAAGGGCCTCCCAACAACTGTCAACCACGTTTATAGAGCTAAACCTGTACCTACATAACTATTTTCTTATCTTTCATTCCCTTTGTTCCTTTGTTTGCGGGAGTGGGTGTGGGTTTGTGCGCAACATGTTCCCTGGCAAACCCGTATGTGCCTCACCCAAGTTACTCTCTCGTTTGGTTTCCCAGTTATTTTGGATGATAGACATCTAGTTTAGCAAACGGGTTCCTTTCTTCTTCCTTTCTTTCTTCCTTTCTTCCTTCCTTTCTTCCTTCCTTTCTTCCTTCTTTAGTGGGCCGAAGCGAAAAAGGAAAGGCGTATGCGGTATCTTTCGGCGCCGATAGCTATCCGGAGGAGGTGAGGCTTGATGAGATGTTCCCAACCCGATGGTGGTCATGCGACGTATACCTACATGGCACCATCACCATTTCGGCAGACTATTCCTATTGCAAACAGTAAGCGCCAGAACCCACCGGGTTGGTACTACGGCTGCGATTCGCCAGCGATGGGAGACAACGCGCGCAGGGACAGCAGGCGACCACCCAGAGGAGAGCGTGGGGTGTTGGAAGTACGTCATTTTCGCTTTTGGGAGGCGGTATCTCAGATCTATACTCTATATCCCGATGTGGGATAATGAATTTGGGGTGGGTGGTAGGGCGGACTATAACTAGTTGGTGTGGATACTGAATGAGGGAATAAAGGTGATGAAATAGAAACCAAGCTCTTTGCAAGCCTTGTCTTGTGCAAGATGCGATGAGTTGACGATTCGGCAGCTAGTTAGCCTCATCTTTTTTTTTCTCGAAGTCGTATGGCGTTCTGTTCGGTTTGGTCTTGTTATTGTTGGCGGCGGACCCAACTAACCTTAGCATGTACATTAAAGTCTGGAAATAGTATACAGGTATGGGTTATAACATGTTAGTATGGAATAGACCCTCGAAGCTGCGGGGTGGTTTCGAGGACCCACATCTATAACCTCCTAAACGATACCTAAGCTAGACACCTTCGGTCACATGCCGAGAATGGGGAAAACATCGTGAGCTGCTTCTTTTACCTCAACTTACACGTGGTGTTGGAACAATATCGCTCGAGGATGGGTTCCAGCAAGACAAAACGGGAAACCCGGCTGACATTGTCATGCGTAGCACTCCTGCTTGTGGAGCTGTCTATATTCTTCACACGGGCGACGATACGTTTCGCTGCATGGCGGACGCTGTGCAACTTGGAATCGCATGTTTGGCCAATACAGCAGAAGACCTCCTGATGCCGTGAACCGTCCAGCTAGTCGTTATCGAGATAACGTGACTGCTGGAAGTTTCTTCTAGTGGCCCACTACAGCGGCAGAGAACAGGGCATATGCACAACATCGTGGGTTTTTCCCTGTCGTTGCAGTCGGTGGCATAAAGCTACGAAAGTCGATGAAATGAATTGCATTGTTTAGAGAGTGGAGTTAAACCTGGCTTGGTGGCTCAGGTACATCAACGATATATGTAGGTACGATTATCTATTCCTTGTCGCTATGTAGATACTTACCGTATTCTTTCTTTACTTACTGAACACGCAAGCAGGATAGATTGGCAAGTATGTGACCATATACTGAGTCACTTACACAGATTGCTAAAGATTTGGTTATAGTTGTGAACCTCCACCAGCGATGCGGCACCCAATGTAAGTATATATACATTGGATTGGATCTAGTCGGTCTAGGCGGTCTAAGATCGATGGGGCATCCAATTGTATGGTTACTCAAAACCGTTTTATTGAGGGAGGTTTAATATCATCCTTGGGAAACGGTTTGTCGGGACTGGCCGAGCGCAGAGTCTGGGCGGCTCTGTCGTTCGACCTACGGCGGCATCTTGCATGTTAAAAAAATATGATCTTTTTGAGTCGTGTATAACCTGGTCCATATTTTTGGCAGCAGGGGGGACACGAGCCACCGCGGGGTTGTATTATATGCGTTAGTACCGAGGCGTGTAAGTGGGAGGGCAACTTGAATACTGAATCCGGAATCAATTGGCTGGTCGGGGTTGAAAATGACGAAAAAAAAAAAAGATCAACTAATTTGGTTGTATAATATCAGATAAAGTGAAGCAATTTAGCGGTACTCGATAATATTCGCCTTATCAAACTTCTCATGTTATACCTACGTCTCCGATGAGGTCAACACGAGGCTCTCATCTGCTGTCAGCCGTGCAGGTCGTGGGTTATCTCTGAGTGGTCTGACCGCTTTCCCCACGCGATCGAAAACCAGATCCCTTGTCTGGTTCTTTGTAAGGGCCAAGTCGCCAAAGATCGTCCGCATTCGCCATTGGCTGTTCTAATCTGTACGTAGGGATTAGTCGAGTTTAGCTCGACAGGGATATTAGAGGCTATCCTGCACCGGCTCTGTCTATCAGTTCACGTTTCACCAATGGTAAGTCATCTTGGTCGAGACCACCAGGAAAATCTCCTACCTGTGTTACTATCTTGGCCTTCACCGCTAGATATCTTCGCAGCACGGCGTCATCAAGGCCCTCACCCCAATTCAAACTCTGGAATGAGAGTGTTCGAGCAAGCGCCGAATCTATCACACTACATGATCCCTCAGCGTAGTGCACCGGACTGCGGACTGCGAAAGAGTTTTTTTTTTTAACCCCCTCTTCTCCTATATTATTATGCTTATGAAGGAATACGAAGCGGTGTGGAGAATTCTAAACTGTTGTATCATTCTGCCAAAGAAGACTGTATCATTTACCTGTTAGTACTGTAAGTAACCAAGCTAAATAAGATGCGTGATATGAGGCGGCGCCAACTCGGTGGGATAAGTATATGCATGTAGGTTAGGTATGTAGTGTAGGTGTTGATGGTCCCCATTCAATACAAAAGCACTCTCGTGTAAGAGATAGAGAGAAAAAAAAAAAGGAATTGCATTGCGTAGCAAGGTGGGGGCGGGGTTCCTTTTAGAGGGGTTTCTATTTTAGCGTGGGACTACGACGTAAAAGTGCAGATGATTATCGTGGTCCGTGACTTAGACCAGAACCAGACAGCCAGAACGCATCCATCCAGCACTTACACACTTAATATATATTTCGAAACAGCCGCCGGTAGCGCCTACGTGACACAACACATCTAACCTTTTTATCTGACGTTGTTAGAAGAGAGAGGTGAGAAGGAAAAGGAGAAAAAAAAGAAAAGAGGAATAATTCTGCATGTCTGTCTACTAGTAGGTACGCATACTAGATTTTCCATTTCATATGTATCGGGCCTCCTTAATCCATTTACACGATTAGGTAATCTCGGACTCGCCTATATAATGCGGCTAAGCTGATGAAGAAAGGCCACGGAGGGCTGTGTAATTGCAACCAATTACGACTATGTTTTTGTTACAGTCCAGCTGTTGAGCTACGTAGCTGCAATCTTGTCTTGGACGAATCAGCAACATATGGAAAGTTCTACAGAGAAGGGCCAAGTTTTCGTGATAGCTGAGCAGAAGCAGCATGAAATATCTTTCCTGAGGTTTCTGTTGCGGGGTCCAATGTCGTCACCCTCCGATGCATTTTGCCCGGCAATAGAATAAAGCCACATTTAAGACGGTCTTTCGGTGTTAAGATGATTGCCGTTTCGAGCAGTCCGGCACAGATCCGAACCAAACTTTGGGTGCACGAGCCAATAAAATAGAACGTTGACATGCAGCAGTGGCTTTTGGTGGACACTATAGGGAGGTAGTTAGGTATGTAGGTAGTACCAGTACCCCCAAAATGCTGCTGTTCCCCCTCTTTCTATCAACCCCCGTCTCCTCCCACCTTTCCTTTTTTTTTCCTGCATGACTCTTTCAGGGTTGGGGGACAAGCTAGGAATAACCGTCTGAAATCTTGGACTAGTACTTGCATTGGCCCACCATTTTTATTTGGTGTTCTTCTTTTTTTAACCCGACTACTCGTGCTGGCATATGCTAGATGGGGTAAACTCACCCAGGGAAAATGGGATAGGTTATCTTCTTATTACTAGTCTTTCTTTTTTGGCTATACCCAAACCTTGCGTATCGCGCAACCCCGCTCTTGAGAGGAGATGGGTACCTGCTTAAGTATTGATACATGTTTAGACGCATTATTGGAAATGTAAATATATCTAACTTCTTCTGTACTGAAAAGCCATCCAAGGTGAAGAGACGGGAGGCGGAGGCGGAGGGGGTGTACAGCTAAGACATATTCTATGCAATTCTCTGGGCGAACGAATAGCATTGTTCCCTCATGAAAACTTCTTCTTATAGATTAAGTGATTACCATCCTTAACCACCATGGCGATGTGAGATTTCGAGGGAAATCCTCAGGAAGTGGAGCGGTGAACGGGATTGCAACCTTTCAATGTTGCTAGCTAGGATGATGGGATAGACACCTAGGTAGGAGCGGTGTGACTACCGAACGGGAGTTGGAGGGGAGGTCATCCCAGGTTGATCGTCTTGGATCAAGAATATGCTAGACTTACCTGCAAACCTGTTAACCTAGGCGCCAAGATCATCAGAATCGGGTGTGTTGATAGGCCTTGGAGAAGCACAAAGCATATGAGAAGGCGTCGGGAATACTTGGTGTTACACTTCATGCATTAGCAACGACATCTCAACTGATTGTCGTCGTACATATGTCGAATTCCGTACATAATGGCCCTACCCCTGACAACGCTGACAACCCCCTAGATCCCCCAGGGGTCCATCAAGGAGAAAAAAAAACATGGCACATATGAAATCTCATGCGCGACAGAAGAGGGATCTGTCAATCATCCTCGGGGTTGTCCAGATCTGTCGAGTCATGTCACACCACTAACGGTAGACCGGCACCGCAGGTCTTTTACCGGACGCAAATGTGAGATTCATGTTGGGCGAACATCACTGCCACGAGAATATCGATGGCAAAGGATATGTTGGATAGGCTTTGTTTCTAGCGCCGGTTCTATGTCGAGGTCGAAGGATGACGGACTTTTAACGGGGGCTCCGGTAGCAAATCATGTCTCGGCGTTGCGTTGCCCCTCAGATCAATCAGCGTTTATCAACAAATCTACTGTCACTTATAACGCCCGGCGGGCAATCACTGAAGTTCTGGGGAGTGTCTGTCCTGCATATTCCGCTATCTGAAACAAAATTCGAAAGAAATAGGATGGCGATGATGATCTTGATCATAGTGGGCTGGTGGGGTTATGACGGGCGCCGCGCGCCTGGTGGTGAGATTGACGAATCAGGAAGACATTGTCCGGAAATGCGGCTTTGGCAGCAGAGCATTGGGTATATATATTTCCATCATAATTGTCCATGCTAGGATGCGAAGAAGGTGGAGTTATGACATAATTGCCTCCTAAGTTGGCAGATGATTTAAAGGGCCCTAACTCCCCCTCCTAGATATTCCGTCTGAAAATGCAGCCTGACGATATTATCTTCGCGATGATGAAAAAAAACAAAGATCCTTCTTCGTTGCGAGGCGGTAGTTGAAGCTTGGTATTTTGCATGCAAGGCAACAAATGAGGTCACCGAGCGCCCAAGGTATAAACGTGTGACTATGACTGGCCACGATGGATGGGGAGTTATAAGTTGGGACTGGAGCGGGAACTAAGATCAGCGAATACACAATGAGACTAACGTCGTCGCTAACGTCGACTAATAGTCACAAGTATCCTATTGAGACTATGATTGGCAAAACCGATAAGCCAGTCGCATCGAATTCTGCTGTCGCAATCAATTATTACCGTAGAAAGTAATGAATGGACGGATTTGCAATGACTAAGGTTGTCCATCCTCAATGTTTTGCCATCTACCCCGAATCTCGTCGTCTACATCTTCATATGATAATCCGTTGCTTTGCTACAGCATCCCGAGTTGCGCAAAGAATTGCATATAACTACGCAGCGGATCACTACTTAAGAAACAAGTTCGAAATTCAGGGTCTATGTAGGGATGCAACGTTGAACGCACAGACATGGAGCCTGTCGGCGCATCTCCAACACTGGTGGAGCAAGACCCTATGCGAATGCCTATCTCGCCTACCACGCGAAGAACATCCCAGGTAGCCCATGTAGTGTACTAAGTATGTATATGCGTACACGCATATCAAGTCAAACCGTATTGCAAGCCATGGCAAGCCAGGTTTGCCAGGTAGATATCGGGATCCCTGGAAGCTAGTCCTCAACCAGCTTGAGACGACATCGTAGGCGCAGTACTTTAAATGACGACGCCACAGGTCTTAACGGGAGTAAGTAATTAATAACCAGCTTACCCCCCTTAGTTACCACAGTGAAGGCATAATGGTGGCGGTTGTAATGTCCGATTCGGAGGCTAAAATAGACGGAAACAGGACGCAACGGCGCATGTCGCATTGACCTATTCACACCAGAAGATCTCCGCCCATCCCGGCCCCGAGAAAGAGCAGAGACGGGAGCAGTCAAAAAAGAACAGATTCTTACTACATTTCAACGGAGTACAATGAACCAGGTAAGTTATGTACCTAGATACCTACCTGACCTACACACACACACACACCATGAGTCGCAATATTCGAAGTGGTTGGCGGCTTTCGCAGCTGACGTCTAGAAGGTCACGAGTACCATGTGCCCTGGAATGCTTCTAGCATCCGAGGGGCTTGACGAAGATCATATCTATTCCATTGGTCTCACTAGCACGAGCTAGACCCCTTGCATACCTAGCAGGTAGGTAGAGATATGGTGTTTTCTAGATGGCCCCTCCAGATTGTACGTCACTTGCGCGACCACAACTACCATTATGTGCCGATGGGATGATCATAGCATGGAGGAATTCTTGTTCGAGCGACCCGGAACAAAGAAACGTTGTTATAACCAAGTTGGTGGTCTGATGGCAAGTGAGTAGGTAATAACTAAAGAGCCTGGAGGGGTACTATACGTAAGAGTTAAAGACCCCGAAATTCATTATGACATGGGTTCTTTGAACATCCTTGACGTCGCAACAGGGGGCCCTGGACGCTTAGGAGGCTCGGTTCAGTTGCTGGGCACCAAACATATCGCGTCCTGGTTTTATCATTGGGTAGCAGGATTATGAGATTTTGAATGACGGGACAGGCTACCTCGACAATCCTCATTGTGTAAGGCAGGTATTCCGGCCGAGAAAAAAAAAGAGAGCGAGAGAAAGAAAGGTCGAGGGCGTCTTGACGACTCCAATCCCAAGAAGAAAAAAAAGGGGGGAGGGGAAGAAAAAAGATGGCGCGCTGTTGGTTTTGTTAGAGAGATACTTCAGATTCCTTGAGACATTGACAGACAGACAAGACAGACATACGCATATCTTTGATGCAAAAAGGCTGCTGCAAGTGCTCCTGCAATGCAGCAGTACAGTAACAGCCATCAAGTAGGCGAGACAAGCTCGTCGTATTATTGGCTGTAGAGTGTGGCTGATCAGATCAAGTGGTGACCTATTGGCTGGTCAAGAGGTCCCTTGTCCATCTGACGCTTTGCCGCCAATCTCTTTTGTGTGTCAATGTGTGTGTACGGAGTATGTATGTAGTTGTATGTACATACATATGTGTGTGTGCTGCCTCCGGTTTTCTCTCTGTACTTGTTGTAGTAGTGTGTATCTATCTTACACCCTCACTCATCTCATATTCGTGTCTTGCTGTGCCCGGTGTTGTTGCCCTTTTTTTTTTCTCCGAATGTTTCTTGCGCGCCTATCTTAATTTCTCCTTCGTGGATCTATGGTACAATAGATATATATCAGGCTTGAAAATTATTATTACCTAGTCGTATACTCTTGCCTGATCAGACACTATTTACCTAGGTAGTCAGCTAAACCTGGAGGTTTAGGAGGTTAATGCTGTTAGGTTAGGCACGATTGATATTAGATATCTTGACCTTGGTAGTTCTAGATCTTCATTATTATCGATGGTGTTGTTTACCTACCTGCTACAGTGGTGTTTCGGGGGATGGATTAGGTAGCAAGTTGAGTGGGTTGAATGGATGATTGATTTATTCGATGGTGGGGACATGTTTTGGTCATGGTTTGGCCATGGTAGTAGTGGTTTAGTAGTAGTTCTTATCAGCTGAGAACATAGGTTAGGTAACTTCAAATTCCCAGGTTACCAGAAACACAAAGCCAAAACCCACTAAAAAAGGACATTATCACAAAGATACTTGGTACCAAGGTAGCTTAATAGAGCTAAGTAGTACCTAACTAACCTACTAACCTAGCAACGATTCCAGAGGTTAGTACGGGTACCTTTTCTCTAGGTAAGGTACTTAGGGGAGAAGGGAAAAGGGAAATAAGAAGGGAAAGGGAATAAAAAAAAGAAGGCAGTAAGGTATTCATTAATTCTTTTTTTTTTTCTTTTCCTTCTTCTTCTGACTTTCTAATTCTTTTTTTATTTCTATTTTTTATTTTTTACAGTCAATAATTACCACATTACATACTAACTAACCTAGACTTGGTACGGCGCACGCACACACAACGCACGTACTACGCACGCACGGCATATCCATCCATCCACACCCATCCCTCATCCCTCCATCTAATCCCAAATTTTTTTTCTTGTAGGATCCATACCTCTCTACTAAACCTATCGCTCGTCCGGTGCATGTGGACTCTTCTGTACCCACCACCTTCGACCGAAAAACCCTGTCTTCTTCCCTAGCCCACACCACCATCGCGTGCTTGGCGTTTTTTGCATGTGGGCCTTTTTCTCAGCACTGGGCTTCGAACTCTTGTCGGGCAACCCATTGATCAATTTTATTTGGTATAACTCCCTCCTCCCTCCTCTTCCACCTGTTTCTCGACTGCCTTTTTGACAGTCACCACTGATCCTTGGGTTCAGTGTTGAAGGTTGACGTTGGAGATAGCCTCATCCCTTCGTCTTGCTTTCCTACCTTTTGTTTCCTCACACGACACTCCTTTTTTTTCTCTCCTCTCCTTCACTTACCAGAGTCCCTCCTACATTTTTGTCCTAGTGGGTGGTTTTGGGCACATACATTCCAGAGATTGACTATTTTTGATCATCTCGTAGGGCAAAAGCAAAAGAAAACCAAGGAAGGAAAAGAAAATAAAGGAAAAGAAAAAGAGAAGACAAGAAGAGAAGAGAAGAGCAGGACAATAACAAAATAAACCCAAAGAAAAAAAAAAGGTACGTCTCTATATCACCATGACCACAGCAACAATAACCACAACAGCCATGCCCCTCCAATCCTCTTTAACCATATCGACTACACTTCATTCCCTCCCCTAGCCGTACATTTTTTATTTATTTACTTGTTTCTTGTTTTTTTTATTCTTCATCCTCCTATCTATCCATCGTCCTCCCTGCCTTGTCCCAACCAAACCTAGCTTTATGCTATTGTTTCTCCCCTTCCCTGCGCTGTGAATATACGTACTCTTTGACGACCTTACACTACGCTGCCTTGCTTGTTACTATGTCTTCT
The DNA here is from genome assembly GCA_022578605.1 of Camillea tinctor. Classification (NCBI taxonomy): domain Eukaryota; kingdom Fungi; phylum Ascomycota; class Sordariomycetes; order Xylariales; family Graphostromataceae; genus Camillea; species Camillea tinctor. Next base: position 928,879 of record MU394051.1, read on the forward strand.
GCCCATCGTTTCTTGCATGTGTCATTCTCTGTCCCGTGATCGAGCGTGTGCGAGTCAAAAACAAAAGGTTGTTTACCGAAGAATGGTGTACCTATTTCTCTTTTTGTCCTGTGGCTTGCAACCATGTTGGCTGGATAAGGGCGTATATAATCATCTTGATTATTTGACAACACCGAGTCTCGATTGCGAGTCATGGGCTACCTCTGCACCCACGCACACACACGTACACACACGTACACACACATACACACATACACAACTTTGTTCTTATCTTCTTATATTCCATGACTATCTTGGCAGGCTCCAACATCGTATCCACCCCTTTCTACCGTACCCGTACCCGTACCCGTACCCGTAGACAGCACCATCAAAACTCTGGTCTCCATGGTGTCGAGTTTAATCTGTAAACGCTAACACCCCCATGCTTTGGTTTTAATAGGGTTACTGCCTGCGACCAAAAAGCATTGCGAGCATTGCGCAAAATCTTCTTCAAGCTTCGAACCACTCTTCTCGAAAGGTGCTTATTGCCTTGCTTCTGGATCTTCGGATTCCCCATCGCGCTACGATCCCTCTTGCTACCCCTCTATGTGCATCCAAATTTAAGAAAATGGACTCAGAAGACGGGGAGTTGTTTGTTAAGGTATGGGATATCGAGTTTTGGCTTCTCTTTTTCCTCTTATATGTGTTTCGACTAACCCCTGGAAAGCAACTGGCTGTGTATGTGCGAACGCACGAAAAGGCGTTGGCCAACGCCTTGCAGCTTCGAAGACAGTCTGGCCCTCGGCATGGCCCCAGCCAGAGTGTTTCTTCTATACAAATCCCACAATCACCGACAACTCTGCCCGAACGGCCTTCGACCTCCGCGTCTGCCTCGGGTACTCTAGCAGCAGCTTTGTCTCTGGGCAACTTGAGCTTTGCGTCCCACACCACTAAATCGGCAAGGTTGGCCTTGACACCGCACCACCTGTTCTATCTATTGTCTCGCTTTGAAGAGTTGGGAATAAATGTAGGCCCTATGAAGGTGCGCCTGGAAAACCTGCACGATACTTCGACCGCAGCCAATTATGTATCCTTCCTAAGCCCGTCTCAACGTACTAAAAGTCGAGGGTCCGATGCCGTCTCGATACGCTCCGTCTCCAGTATCCGAAGTGTCGTGTCTGGTATGTCGTCTCTATGGACTAGCTTCGGCATTGGGTCAAGTATATCTGCTGCTCGTAACGAGAGACAGAAGGCAGCTGCCCAGGCCGACCTCAAATACCTATATTCTTCATTTACCAAGATACCCTGCTTGCGGCTAGCCCCGGACTGGCGTGCAAAACTGATCCGTGGATATGAGGAGTTCCCCTTCGACTCTGCCGTACCTCTGTATGTTTTCAAGAACCTTCAGGCGTTGGAGATCAGCCATATCGATTTTAGACAGTTTTTCGGTTGGGATCGCTTGGCCGAACAGGTTCGATCTCTTACTGTGAAAGCTGCAAGCATTGAGGACCCTGCCGACATCCTCATTGATATCGTGTTAGATGACATGGACAAGAGGCGACGCCGGTCGGCAAAGGCCCAGACCTCGCCTACGGGTACTTATACCCACGGATCAAGCCCGAAACGAAGTCCCATAACCCCACACCCAGATATGCAGCGACCTAATCCTACCCCAGCATCCACAGATCGCCGGCACACAGTCATGGACATCCATGTGGGTTCTATAGGTAATGAGTCAATTGAAAGCACATCGGCACATAGCAGCCGCCGGCCTTCAGTAGCTAGGATTGAAACCGAAGAGTCGGCTATAACGAGCAAGTCTGGACGGCCCCGGAGTCACTCTCCTGGACGCCCTGCCAGCTCCCGTCATCATTCGATAAACCCTCGGGGTTCCCATAAAGTCAAGCGTTCGGGCTCCGGCAGTTCGCACTCTAGCTTGTCTGATTCGTGGCACAACCCGAGAAACAGCGCGTCGAACTTGCTTGCTATGGGTATTCTCCCAGCATCCAAATGGCGTTTCCTGAAGCATCTGAGCCTGGCAGATAATTCTTTGACGGTCATTCCAGCAGCCAGCCTTGCTCCCCTAGCCAACACCTTGAATTCTCTCGATCTCTCCTCGAACCTCTTCACTCAAATCCCTGACAGCTTAGCAACTCTCACAGCTCTTCGAGCCTTGAACCTTTCACATTGCATGATCGATTCACTACATTCTCTCCTCCGCAATCCGCTACCAGCTATCAGTGCCCTGAATCTGCGTGCCAACCGTCTCCAGTCTATCGCTGGGATAGAGAAACTCTACCCACTAGAGAGGCTCGATTTACGGGATAATCGCTTAAGCGACCCCATGGAGTTAGCTCGCCTTACTGGAATCCCTGATATTCGTGAAATTTGGGTTGAGGGCAACCCCTTCACACGGACCCATCGGGATTATCGCATCACCATTTTCAATCTCTTCCGTCAGACACCTGGGTTTACCGATGACATTATTATTGATGCATCAGGCCCAACGTACTCTGAGAGAAGATATCTAGTGGAGCGTGTGGCAGTACCAGCTGCTGTGCCTGTAGTGAAACCCCCTGTCCCAGAAATGCGTGCTGTGGATGTCAGTAAGCCGGCAGTCGTGCAGGACGCTCCAAGGGAGCCAGCAGTCTTACGCAAGGAACGGCCCTCACGTCCATCACCTAAGGCGGTGGCTAGCGAGAACAACACTGCTTCTACAAAGCGTCGACGTACTCCTAAACGCAGGATCGTTGATCTAGCTACAAATGATCATCCCGCTGTACCGCCGCCCCAAGACATCTGTGCTGATGAAGTGTCGTCTGACACGACTGCGGCAGCTACTGGGTCCGAGGACAATTACTGTATATGCCAATCACCTGAAAGACCCGAGTTACCTACTAAGGTGCTATCAGAGACTATATCGTCTGTCACGCTCAATCCGCCAGAGGTACCACGTATTGATACCGCCATGGTTACTCCGCCTCCTGAAGTATTCTCAACCCAGGAAATTACAAAGCCTTGGGAAGAAGTCCAGGAGTGGACTCTCGGGGGCGATGCTTATAGACAAAAGATTGAAACACTGCGCAATAAGGTTGGTGATGGCTATCTCAGTGTGCTCAATGAGGAGAGTTGGGAATCATCTCACCCGGCGTTCCTCGCTGCTGACTACAACCCAAACCCCTCACATCACCCCAGCCCACAAGCGATCCATAGTGGTCGCACACTAGGTTAACCTCACACGAGTGCCCCAAGTCATTCCCATCTTGGCGGACATGTTGGTAGCGGCGCAGTGCACCTTATTGTGTTCGCGGATTCCCCGATATTACATCTCCCCTAATTGCATTGCGTCATTTTTATATGAGATCTCATGGAGCATAGCGTCTCGGCGTTGAAGGGAGGGGTAGTCGTCATTTTCTTTTTCGAATGGTTGCATTTGCATATGCATTTTCAAATATACTCCCAGGACTCTTCTATCGGCCGCAGAATTCTACATATGGGCCGAAAAGGCCGATTTTTCGCGAGTTGGTCACGACAGAGGATTGAATTCAAAGCACCTACACAGAAGGATATAACAAGGGGAGATAGGTAGACTCGGCAGACAGGAGTTGGAACTTTGTGGAGACAAAGGAGTAAACAACGTGGCGATATAACTTCTGTCTATTTGTCACTATGTTTCTTATTGTATCCCAGGCTTCCTGGATAGGCGTTCAGGTCCATTTGGCATTGCTTTTTTTTTTTCCGAATTCCCCGCGATGGCTTGTCTTTTCCTACATCTATATTACCCATCCTCTATTTCTATGCTTTTTTTTCGTGTTAATAGCATATGATTGACGACATGAAAGACGTAGGGCGTCATGTTTTCTCGTTTTTCTCTTACTGCATTTGCAAAGGTGGCCAAGGAGTGGCTCATATTTCGGAAACGGGTTTCTGAGAAGAAGGTCATTTCCATGGTTAATAAAAATGAAAAGGATGCATATCTGCGCTGTTCGACGTCGATTATCATTATTTATTTCTTCTTATTTGTGAATATAATGAATGCTTTGAGATTAGTGACATGTAATTAATGGACCTTGAATTTCGAGTTTCCGACTTGGCTTCCCCAGCATTGATTTAACGTTACCTGCTAACATATACGTGTTCATGCAACAGAACGAATATAGAATTCTGATAGACCAAAAAAAGTATTGGAAGCTCATTATAATTGTCGGCAGAACCATCTCTAGTCTACACCGGGAATGAGAATAAGAGTTGCTTTGGTAGGCACTTGCTATTTCCTATAGATAGTCTCATTTGCTTACCTGTAGTGCCTAACCTAGGGCAGTAAGGTTAAGTGAAAATACAAAGTAACCATCCCTAACATCTTCCGAGATCTAGATCCAGATCTTAAATAATAGCCCTTCTATGTAACCTACATTGGTACCCATGGTTACCTCCTTGTTAAATAAATAAATAAAAATAAAAATAATAAAAAATAAATAAATAAAAATAAAAAAAGCTGGACCAGCATCTAAGTAGGTTGCGAGCGACAATCTGCCCCCCATCCGTTAAGTTAGGTACACTTATAGCACGACCTCTAGCAGCGACAATACATATGATGTAAACCCCAGTATAAAGACTCCCTAAACAGGAAAGCGGGTCCTGTAATACGGGGAATAAGAGCCAATCAATACCCCGGCCGCTTAGAGCGGGATGAGTTCTCCCTTTTTTTCAACGATATACGTACAGGTACGGAGGTCCCTACCAAAAAACGTTGCCACCCCCCCCTGTCCACCTAAAGTCTTGGCATTTTGCCAACAGCTGTCACCCCATATCTCGGCCAGCCCCATTTTGCTGCGTTTTGCACTCAATTACATAACCAGAAAATATAAGAATACACATAGCATTAAATCATTTAGACATTAGGCGTCTACAACCTATAGCTGCCTAAATGGAAATGCAAATGAATTGCATTTGCAATTCATTTTATTTTATTGTAATTTATTTTATTTCAATTCATTTTATTTTAATTTATTTTATATTTAAAATAAACAAACCTATTATAGCACCTAAAATCCATACTAAAATAGCTACTAAGGCTATTATCGTTGCCTTAAAGTCTCCTTTTTTCAATTATACCAATAAAAACATTTAAACGCTCTTTAAAGTCCTTTCTTGTACAATAAAAAATATATACAAAAAGGCTTACAAGCGTAGATTTAATCTACAAGCCCCCATATTTTTTATATAAGATAAATAAATGCAAAATGCCTTATAAACTAGCCGTTTTACTATTTAAAAGAAGTCTTTTTTAAAAAACGTATTAGTTACTGTTTTTATAAATAAATATAGCCGTAAAAAGTCTTACAAAAAAATCGCAAAAAATATTTTAAGACTTAAAGCTTTAATATTTCTTATAACTATATAAAAGACTTTAAAGTCAGCTAGTTATAAAAAGCTAAAGCCCACAAAAAAGCTAAGACTTATAAAAAAAATAAAAAAACAACGGCTTTAATAGTATTTAAACTATAAAAACTAAACTTTTAACGACTAAAAAAATGTGATATAAACCGATAAAACTATTGTTGTTTTATTTTATCGACAAGGAAGCTATCGTGTATAGAGGAAATTTAATAAGGCCGTAACTTATAATTATATTTGCAAAAAATGGAAAAAATACTTAAAATTTATGTTTTAAGGCTCTTTTTTATATAAAAAAAAAGGGCTTTACTACTATTGGTTTTTAAAAACAGCTAAAGCTTAAAAAGTAGCTAAAAAGAAAATCGATTTCTTTAACTAAGCATTAAAGCTAGCTGCAAAAGAAAAATAAGAAATAAAGACTAAAATAAATCGATTAAGTCTCTATAATAAGCTAAGAAAAAAACCAAAATAAAGATTTATTGCAAAAATTAAACGATTTATACGGAAAAAAAAAAGCATTAAAATCGACTAATATCGTTATAAAAAGAAAATATTAATATTAAAGCTTATTTCTTTTATAAAAAAGTATATAAAATTTCGTTTTAGCACTATAGTTCAAAAAAACGGCGCCTTTAACTACTTTTATTAATTTTAACAACGTACATACGATTTTTTTAACGTTATGAAAATGCTATAGCTTAATAACTTTTTAAATTTAAACGCTATTAAGCCGTATTAATTCTATATAAAAAAATTAACTATAAAAAAAAAAGCTGCTAAAAATAAAATAAATGCTATACGGGCTTAAAAAAAGTGTTAAAAAGCTTTACTGCAAAACCTTATATAGCAATAAATCGAAAAAATTCTACATTATATATAAGAAATTATTAAGCTAAAAAATGAAAATAATTATAAAAAAAAGAGAGTTATTAGGCTAAATGTGCCTTCAACATATTAATGTAAAAAAAAAGGTTAACTTTATAATAAAAACTTAATAAATTAAGTAAATAAAGCAAATTAAGTACTTACTATTAAACTTATTATATTAGTTAATTAAAAATGCAAATGCAAATGCAAATGTAAATATAAATATAAATATAAATGTAAATATAAATGCATTTTATTTAAATTCACTTTTAAGTTGCTAATTAAATATATATGGGTTATAAACATTTAATATCGAAATGATTTGATGCTATATGTATTTCCATATTTTTTGATGGTGTAATTAAGTGCAAAACGCAGCAAAATGGGGCTGGCCGAGATATGGGGTAACAGCTGTTGGCAAAATGCCAAGACTTCAGGTGGACAGGGGGGGGTGGCAACGTTTTTTGGTAGGGACCTCCGTATACGTCTGGACCCTGGCCAGGGCAAATAAAGATTCGATACGTAGTGATTCGATGCACGCGCAATGTCTGTCAGTACATTAGGTAGGTAGGTTATGGTGTCGAACCTTACTGTATGTTGTTCTTGATACATCAATTCTAACCTAGTATCATGCCATGCGGAGGGAGGGGTTGTAAAAAGCGATGGGTACTTTAGGTATTGCTTTTTTTTCTTCTCCATATCCTCCTCCACCCCTCTCCCGATTATGCCATCCCACTTATTAGTCCCTAGGTACATGAAGATGTTATTCTTCGTCCACTGCATACATCCTCTAAGCTAGTAACTATATTTCCAGCCTCTTGGGGGAATCTCCTCCCCTTCCCTTCTGCTTGGGTACGTTTTCTTCTCCTCTCGGGTCTATCGGTATAAGGTGGGTACTGTGTGTCCGCTGTCGGTGTTAATATATTTTTGCTCTTACCGTGGTAACCGTCCTCCCCTCCTCCATGCCAACCTTGATGTAAGTGTAGGAGCGGGCGAAGTTACGTTAGTAAATTATTTGACTTTTCCTTTAGCCTAGGGTCTCTTTCAGCTCCGTTTCGCGGTTCTCCCGCGTCAGTCTAACATGTAAGAATAACGAGTGCTGAAACTATCTCCCATGTTGTAATTATCTAGGTAGGTGATATCGTTGCTGCTTCATCCTCACTCTCCAGGTTATCCTACTACTATTTGTTCAAGTACAGGTGGGCTCTACTCATACAGTATCGTTCTAGCTATCGTTGTTTGCATTTATCCACCTGCTCCTCCCACCGACCCCTCCACCGCGCGATACGAATGCGGGAACAGTATTCCAAGCCCATGAACCCCCCGTTCCAAAGTCCCACCCTTCGGTGATCGTACGCTGTCCTATGCATAAGTGGTGTTGTGGGTTAAGCGGGGGATGGAGAACACCTGCAGAGCCAACTTTTCTTTTTACCTTTTACTCTGTGAATCTAGATCCCCATCGTCATCATAGTATTAATTTCATGCCAAGAGCCACTCGTGTTTTTTTTCCTCTCTCTCTCTCTTTATTCTCACCTCTCCTTTGCCTATTTCCGCCCATGACGGCTTGCGGTATCTGAGCTTTACCTTCAGGAAGGCTGGAAGCGGTGAGAAGATAAGAACTGGAAAGGAGGAAGACGGTGTGAGTTGGGAAACAACACAAAAAAGAAATCCAAAAGGCTCGTCCTTCTGTAAGAATATCCATTCCCTCAGGCTCTCTCTAATTCTTGGCAACGGCAAAAACAAGAACAAACAGGATATCTACCCAACCTAGCTAAACCACCCTTCCCCCCCATCTTTAGGTGTATATATGTGTGTATATGTGACAGCGCGACACCTCAAAGCCTAACTCGGCTAAGCCCTCAATGACGCCACGCACGAAAGCGAATCTGAAGGCTGGCATATGTGTAGGCTGAAGCTATCGTAACAAAACACGTGTCCCAGCGTCCGGGATGGGTATATTTTATTGGCTAGTTGGCCCTTCCGCTCGTTCAACCCTGTGTGTACCCTCCTCCCTCAAAACGTTGCGGTATACTCTTGCAATTTTGTTATCCGGTACGAGAGGGTCCGTTTATTATGTATGTCGTCCCTTTTTATATTCTTCCGGTTCTCTTAAATCCGTAGATTCAAGGCTTGTAGGTATGTACGAAGGGTACCGAAAAATTGCTTCGGAATATGCTTGTTTTAGGATGGTGGTGGTGGTGGTGGGTTGTGGACACTATGGTCAAGGCTCAGTGTAGAAGTGGGTATATACATATCACTGGGCAAGTTAAGCTACAATAAGCTAGCCCATAAACGTCTGTCTTCGAGATTATTAAGCTGCCCGAAGCGTCTCGTGAGAAGAATGAATCAGTATATAGAGGTTCCGTGGAAAAGGGGTCTGTTTTGGTTTAAAGTAGAATGTATTATGTCCAATATAAGTGAAGTGATCTTATTTATGAGTTGGTGCATTATCGCTGGGCAATGTCTTCAATGGTTTAGGTCAGAACCAACATGAATGATATTGCTGTCCTCGATATCCCTTCAATGCTTTGAGATAACCTACTGTATTATGGTGAATATTCTCGCACTCTCCAAGTGAAGGCCCTAAGTTGGCAGTATTGTGAAATCTTTATAATCTATAGTATTTAGGCCTCCGCTTTATAAACATTGTTATATATGCCCTTCCTGCAAGTGCCACTTGCTGGTGGTTGATTTAGCTATTGTTCACGGTGTCATCCTCTTAGGGCCGATACTATGGGTATCTTCTCATGGTTCGCTGTTTTACATATCACTCAGTTCGAGACCCTTTATCAAAAGTCACACTATACAAAGATCAAATTATTAGGTTGGTATTTATTAATTCAAAGCACGTGTGAAGTACATCTCTAACCTAACCTAAGGGACTTCTGAGATGACGAGATGGGCCAGGAGAGAGTATGTAAAAGAAATGAAAATATCAAAACAATCAAAATGCATCCCTCTATAGCACTATATATATAAATATATTACATATAACATATTTTCTAGCTAAGTTTTATGTTTCCCTTGTATATAATTTGAGGCTACGAGGCTACGATAAGTAAAGCTATTGCGGACACAGGATGCTTGGGCGTAGGGAGAGACAAGAGAGGCATTCGCGTTTTTATATATTGTATAGGGGGTCACTGCATAAATAAAGGAGTCCATAACCTTAGTATCAAGTACGTAATGATGATCAGGAAACAAAATCAAATCTATAGCAGGAGGATGTCTGCTGCCTTATTGTAGTAATGTGTAAATCCGCCTTCCGGGTCTTAGGCGCCTGCACTTCGTTTCGCAGCCGAGGCCAAGCAGCCGTTGTCTTAAACGAAGCCGTCGAGAACCCCGGAATTTTTACCCATCTTACTTCGCACGATGCGGTACCATTACACGCCTACACCCTTCCACATTTGATTTTACAGCTTGCCCGCCCTAGCTTTACCGCTACCAGATGGCACTAATTTACCTTAAATTATGTAGTTGTGGTAAGTAATGCTATTAAGTTAAGAAGTTGTACGATGGGTGAAAAATGATCAGGAACCTGGAGAGGAAGTGGCTGGGCGGATAGGGGATGGGACTAAGTTAACGAGTTTCATATCAAACGCATTATCAAGGACATAAATGTAATAGAGATTCATCCATATATATGATCACTCAGCAAGATAAAATAAATATACGTGTATCAAGTCCACAGCATCATGTGACAACTCCGTCTACTAGACCCCTATTTTATACCAAATTGCGCCGAACTCATCAATTGCAGAACAGAACCCGCCAAACTCTGTGACCCCACTTGTCGTGAATGTGATAAAACCGGATACCCCCCGATTCTTGGTCGGTGTCTACTTAAATCGATGTCGACATATGCTTCCGGGCTTCCTGGTATTAACGGCGGGAGCGGTGCCCTGAGGCTTTGATAAGCCCCCACAATCATTTTCACGATAGTGCGGACCTGTTCGTCACTGATCAACGCCCAGAATTGCCCTACGAGCTTAGATATATCAGATTGCCTCTCATCAGTGTCGACCACAATCACGATAAATTTGACCTGGCTCAGGAGCAGTATCAAGAGTCGCATCCAGTCCTCCACTGTCTTACAGCTCTCGAATAAACCGTGGTTGATTGGAGACCGCATGAATATGTCTCTATGTTGATAGATGATTTGTTGAGCTAGTGACTTAAAAACATCGATAGCCAATATAGGGTTCGTGTTCCGCCCAAAAGAACTCCCAAGGAACCAGATCACCGGGGCCCCTGCTCTTTTGAGCTGCTCAACAATATCTAAAGCTAAATCTTGAATACCTTCACTCCGGATCGAGGAACCTTTAATCCTAACTAGTGATGAGGTGGGTTGAGAGATCCATTCTCGCAATTTTGGTATGCCTAGCATTGGGTAATAGGAGGCGGTTCCTCTACTTCGTCGTCGGTTTCGCATGATAGTTTTCATTTGCAAAATCTTTCTCGGTTCGAAAGTTATACCGAGATATGAATCGACTTGCTCGGGAATGAACGGTATACTCAGCCTAGGTCCTGTGGACAATGCTGATGCCGACATATTGGGCTTGTGCAATGAATCTGCATACGCCGGGAACATAGCCTTGTAGAGTTGCGTGACTTTCATGTCAACATCTTGGACAGTAATATGCATGTCGCGTGTCTCGGCGCGATGTGCTATGGCTGCTTGTTCATGCAATCTCCTTAGACTTTGGTCGATCTTTATCTTGATGTCCTCGAATTCCAGCGCCCACGAGCTCTGGATAGCCCTCAGAATCTTCCCTCGTACACTTTTAGTAACATCCTGATACCATTTTGTTGCTCTCATGCAGAACTCAAGGATCCCACAATACAATTCCGCGGCCGTATGTCGAAGGCGAGCAACTGGGTATAGATTGGTTGCTAGAAATTCGATGTCGCCTAAAGCGGGCAGAATTTCTAAGAGCGATTCTGCAATTTTTGTTGATAGTTTCTCATGATTTAATGTCGCTGTAAATATGAACCTCAAGCCACCCCAAATCAGAGCGGCGTACTCAGGGTGCGAAGAAACAAGAGTATCGATAACTTGGCTATAATCCATTATTCGAGAGCAAGTCTTAGTCCACAAAGTAGCGCCTTTTGCCACCTTTTTAGATCTTGCAGATTTCTTATCTTCATAGAGAGCTTTTGCTTCGTTGAGAACAAGCAGGAGATCCTTGAATGTAGTTTCTTTCAAAAGCCATCCTCCACCTTTCTTATGACTCTTGGGAATGCCTGTCTATGAAACTCGAGAGCCTTTGCGTATACTTCAGTCAGCAGTTTTAGAGAAACATCCCTTGTTTCGATTAGTATCGTTTTCATCTATAAACAGTGCGTCTCCTATCAATAGATCCAACTTACTGGCTCCTTGATTCAGGCGAGATTTATCGTTCAGTTATGTCATTATGCCTAGATATGAGGAAAGGAGGTGATTCCGCTAAGTTACTGTTGACTGTAGGACTGCGCTTCTGGGGGTCAGGAGCCCAATGTGTAGGTGAGGCTAATGCCATAGTTGCTGGAAGCTATGGGGGTTTGATAGCTTAGACCTCGGGGCAATTATTGCTGGACACAGAGCTGCTAAATCTATACTTGTTAAGCCAATTTTTACCTAGTATTCAGAAGGCTCGGTATCTTGGATTCAAATGGAATCTTTGGGGTCCCTTGAATATAACGCATCATGAAAAAGGGAGGATGCATGAGCAGGGGGCTTAGCTCCTAGTTTATACAATTCATCCCACCTATGATGCATAGGTCAAAGTCGGCCCATGATTTGAGAATCAGCACAGCCTTATGATCTACAGCATGATAGTATATATAGATATGGGAGGCATCCGTCAATGAAGATAGTTCGTGTATAACATATGGAAAGAGTAGCTATTACCTAGTGTAGTCTACATCCTAAAACTAATAACTACTGTCCTACTAAAATCGACTGTTCGTAGATCGCATTAGTTTTCGTGGTAGTGGTGATATAAACTGTCTATAAGCAGTAGATTGCGCTTTTATCTAGTTTAACGCAGCCATGTGGCGGAGTTGAGTGCCCTTCTTAGCTGCTTACATGTTGCGATATACCCAACTAACAAGGTGGTAGCCTTACACGCTTCCAAAGTCTTCCCCGCTCTCCTTTCTCCTCGTTTACGAGAGAAACCAAGGCTTCCCTTAATAGTTCTATTCGATTTGTATACCATCCAGTTATATTTTGCTCTTTGGAATTGATGCTCTGCCTATTACGAATACCTTGTTCTTATAGATTATCATACGTATTGATCTAGCACTCCAGGTTTTCTTTTGCATTGAATGGAAGCCAATATATGATCTAAAGGCCTTGGACCAGTGAAGTCTGAATTTCAGCATTTCAACACCCTTAATATAAGACTTAATATTCTTAAGATGTTCAATCCACTAGCTATCGACACTTCCCAAGATACCGAAGTCAATGAGACGATATCGCAGGACCAGACAGATGCTAACCGGAAAGACCCTTTGTCGGAACGACCGAGGTCGAGATCGAGTAGTGTATCTAGCAGTATGTCTCATGGTAGTACCACGCGCTTCGTCAGAGGTACCACTACTAAAATACAAATTCTGTAGCCGATACATCTTCAACCGATTCGATAACCGTCCATAGTCTAGATAGACCGGCTAGAATGCCGAGGTTACCGGGCCCATTACCACCAACATTCCAACAACCACAACTACGACAAGAACGAACAGAACAAATGAGTCCAAACATACCGGATATCTCAGACTCAGAGGCTGAAGCATCCGCCCCCCAAAATGGCCTAGAGTACGAAACTCTGAGAAAGATGATGAAGTCCATCCCTGGGCTGGAATTCTACAAGGATAAAGACTACTGTCGGGTCGTCGACTTCTTACTAGCTACAATATCCAAGCTCAAGGTTGAGAACTCTGCATTGAAGCAACAGATTAATAATGCCTCGATATCGAGTCTGCTCGCCCAGTCGACAGAAAGCTCCAGAGAGAAAGATCACGAAGACGAACCTCACGACAGTCCAAAGGCACCCACATATGATATATGTCATGAAGTGAAATGCAGACATACCAATGCACCAAACCATGGCAGTGTGATAAACTACTTCCGAGATACCCCTAGATTGTTCAAAGGAGATAGTGTCATGGACCACCTCCGAGGATGCGTTGCCGTATCGAACATGCTAAAATATTTTGAGGAACATCCAGACACGGCGTTCGTTGTGAACAACGAGTACACCTGCGAAGACATCCGGTCCCGGACGGTGCAAATAGTAGGCTTCCGAAGTGGCCGACTAATGGCGGATTCAAGTCCGGCTGAAAGCAATATCACTAATGTAGCACTTCGGGTATCTCTCGTGCGTGCATTAGTGGCGGTCATGAATACTCATACAGGGCGCTTCAAAGGATATTGCAGCAGAAGGCTACCATTGCAGTTTTCTGAGCCATACTTCTTTTTCTACGTCCACAATAGAACATTTATGGAGCTAGCAGATAAAAGTGACCTCGACGATTATGATAGAGATGCCATCAAGCTTTTATGTTCCTACTTCGAGAAAACCTGGAGACAGGATTGGGACGAGGCCGATGAGCTCTTCGCCAAGGGGAAGGTAAATAAAAAGCATTATAACAAGCTCTTTCGTCCTGGAGAGCTGCTTATTGGCGTAAAAGATAGCCGGGAGGATGCGGTCACCGCTTGTCAGGTGATGGACTGGCCATGGGCAGGTCCTATGCCGGGTGCTCTACAGGGGCCTCAGCATGTGAGAACCATGTCATGGGAATTCAACGGCAATTTTCAAAAACAAGAATCTCTTATTCCAATAAGTGATATATCAGCGAAAGAGCTCAGTGATAATATCGAGACAGATATTACAACCCTACCTCCGTACCCGTTGAGATTTGCCAAGGAACCCGATCTCATAGAAGAGCAACTAATATCACGGGGTACAAAATTTTGGAATTGCCGAAAGCAAAAGCTCATCTGCTATATGGATTCCAAGAAGCATGATGACAGTCAGGTATACTTCTCTCTAGCTTTTAGTTTTGTGTATCGAAACCTTATCTCTATACTCATACCTGTATAGGCCGAGCGGCGGTTCATGGTTGACTACACCGTATTCCAAAGGATGCATCCCAAGAAGGATATATTCGACACAACGGAGGATCACCTCGGACAGAAAGCAATGAATAGGAATGAGCCGCCTGAAGGGACTTTTTTAGCATGCCTACCAGCAAGGATCCACGCTTATGATCTTTCAGACAAGAAATGGAGTAAGTCATTCTACACCGCAGTTCGTGATTCTTGAACTAACCGCGCTCTCGCCTCAGAACTCATACCTGTCGATCAGACAACAGATGTAACTTGGAACAAGAACATCTTCAAACGTTTAGTTTTACCAGCCCAGACTAAGGAGCTAGTCCAAGCGGTAGTTACTGCACACGGTCAGCAGATAACCGGTGGTGCCGATATCGTTGGCGGCAAAGGGCAAGGCGTTCTTATTCTGCTGCATGGTGGGCCGGGGACAGGGAAAACACTCACAGCTGAAGGCATTGCTGAGGAACAAGAGAGAGCTCTGTTTAGAGTTACGTGTGGAGATATTGGGATAGAACCAGCCAAGGTTGAACGAGTAGGTGACAAATCAAATACGAGCCCATTACTAGCAGTAACTAACTCCTCCTAGTATCTCAAGGTTGTACTTGGAATTGGAAAGGCTTGGGGTTGTGGTAATTCCCCTTTAGCTTTGCTTCGTCTCTCCAGTCAACTGACACCTGACAGTGGTTCTCCTTGACGAAGCAGATGTCTTCCTTGAGGAGCGTAGTCCTGTTGATCACAAAAGAAATGCCATTATTTCTAGTGCGTAATAAGGTCTGATCGCCTTGAACCTGACGCGGTGCTAACGTGACCTAGTCTTCCTGCGTGTGCTGGAGTATTACGACGGAATCCTCATCCTAACAACCAACCGAGTTGGCCGCTTTGACGAAGCCTTCAAGTCTCGAATGCAGTTAGCACTAGGCTACCCGAACCTCGACGAAGGGCAACGGGGGCGGATATGGCTCAATTTCTTCCAGTTGCTCGATAGCAAAAAGGAACGCTTTGATATCAGGGACTTGAATCTCAATGCCCATAAGCTCGCTAAGTTCGATATCAATGGTCGGCAGATCAGAAATGCTGTTATGATGGCTCGCCATCTAGCCAAATTTCGAAACCAGCGATTGGTCTATAAGCATGTGCAAGAGGCAGTATCATCGGTTGTTAAGTTTGATGAGTATCTTCAAAATCTGAAAGGTGCTTCAGATGATGAATTCGCAGAATATGATAGAGTAAGAGCTAAAATAACTTGAGGAGGACGGAAAACTATACTATGAAGATATATGTTGTTCGTTCGGCCCCTGATGAGCTAGGTCACAAAGCTACATACTTCATGTTATGCGTAACGGTTTTGTTTTTTTTCTAGTTAGTCAATTAAACACGAAAAATTACCTAGTAACGTATCAATACTTCTCAAATTTCAGGTGTTACATGTAATATGTCAATAAAAGTTAATGGATTAAACATAATATCATAAACTCATCACCGCCATTTTAGCTATCCTTCTCTCTCCTGTCAGTGACCAACAGGTGATCTACTGTGGTAAGTGCCCCATGATTGGTTCAAGACAATGCGCCCATTGCTCTCATGGTTAGATCTGACAATGACTGCATAGACAACGGCAGTTCAATGAAACATTAAAACCGTTAAGATTCTCAGAAAGATCTTATTTAACAGATAATGCAAAAGTAGTGGTAGTATAGGGCAGTATTATAAGTATGTTAAAACAATCGAGTACTTAAAACGTAGATCTACGAGCTTTCTCAATGTTTTTTTTTCCTGTGGGAGAATACCATGCGATAGTCATTTGATTTTGAGGAAGAATAGACTTGACTGATAGGTTAAAAAATACGCGAAATTTCCCATTCGGATGTACTTCTGTTTGTATTGATGTCGTGCTCGTGCTCGTGTTCTTCCATTATCCATGTTCTAGAAAAGTGAGTTGATACAGGCGAAGAGTAATGTGTCGGTCTTTTCTTATATATAAATATATAACAGCCAACAATCCGAATAAGTTAATGTCTGCCTAGGTAGGAAACAACATCCTGTCATGAAGGGGGAAATTCTACTACTGAGTATGACGAGCCAAGATTGTACATTATCTTGAAAATTGAACCAAGCTCTTATGGAACCTAGCCTGTGGTCAATGTCACTGCTGGGGGCTAGGCCACGAATATCGATACATAATAGATATTCAACAATTCTAGCTATCAAGGCTATAGGTCATTGAAATAGCACATGTAATATATGTTGTATAATTGTCCAAGGTCACCCCCCCCCCCCCCCCCTCCTCCCCCTGCATGCCTATGTAGATAATGTCGTGTAGCACCTATGAAGTACGGTATTTAATGGTCTAAGCTAGCATTTAGGTAATGACTTACAAGGAAGTAAATGGGTAGAAAATTTGTAGTCTGGTTTCAACCCTGCTCGCTAAGGTACGTCATGCATAGTGGGCTTCAGGGTGCAATACCCACTTTGAAAATAGCATCATTTTGCTAGCTCCGAAGTATCAGGGGGTAGGGCAAAGGGGGTTTTTAAAGGACATGGATGGGTCAAGTTGCACACCACCTCGACTATCAGAATTGATTGGCCTTGGTAAGTATAAATTACCTAAAACAATCAGGTGTTGCTTGGGCTGCTTTTGGGGTAACTTTGTAATGGCACAACCTTATCGGCTGGCCAAGTTAAATGTATAGTACCTAGGTACATAGGTTAAGTGCTACTTAGGTTACTTGATTCTATCTCTTTCTGGGACTTATACTGATTTGAACTATAAACAATACTTTGTGATATTATAGCAGCATGGTCGCATGCGATTTTCGTGGGTGCGGATTACACATGTCATGATATCAGGACTAATTAGATGGGATATCTTTCTTTCACGTAAGTTTCTGTGATTTTACCTAGATGAAAACTTGGTGCGCATACTGTCGCATTGGGATGTAGTTCATAGGTGTTGGATATATTTTAATTGGGTGGCTGCTGTTGCGGTTGGCGAAATGACCTAACTTATGTAGATGTACATCGGGTAGGAAAGAAACCTCTTATATAAGGGGGTTACCTGCTCACATGCAGCATGCAAGTGGCGTGTATAAACAGGCTAGAACGCATAGCTGGAATGGGAAAGTTAATTGAGAAAATTGGAGAGTAGTCTGGCTTGGAAAATGCATCGTACATAAGGACCGAGAAATCCATCATGGGTATTGATTGGCGACTACTCTTTTTTTTTTTTCGTCTTTCATTTCCTTCCCAATCTTGCTCAACACCGAATACTTGCATACCCACCGCCTGTAAACAATCAATACATGTATATCAACTAGCACACAAATGAGTATCGGCTGAAATAGAATAGGAATACCATCTAGGTAGATAGAGGTAAGGGACGAAAGATATATATATACGTAGTCTAAAGTAGATGAGTGGGTAGATAGATCAGTAGAGAGGTGGGATTGCCATAAGCTGATGAAAGCACGGAGGAGGTATCGGAGGGAGGGAAAGAGAGAAAAAAGGAGGGTATGATGAGAGCCAAGCAAGCTGACACGACAGTTGGACAGCTGGATGACATGTGTTCGATAGGCGAGAACTCAAGATCTGTCAAGATCTGTCTTGATCGACGGGAACGGGAATAAGACAAGGCGCTAGACATTTAATCTAGCGGTATGTAGGGAAACAATGACGACTTATAGGGCTGAATCTAAACAACGGGAGTTCCCCCTTTTGTCGTAACCACCCCCACACTCTGGTTATGCAAAGCTGATTGGTGCGCACAATTGACATTGATGGATTGATTAGCTGCTAGTACATAATCATGGTTAGTAAGTGATTTTAATGTTGAGCTTGCGAGACTGCGATTGAGGGTATCGATTACTTATACATTTACCTATCTAAGGTTAGGTTAAATGGATATGATTTGGAAAAGTAAAGAATGAATAATTGATGGTAACTAGGCAGATTTTTTTTAGATACCTAGGTACCTTTACATAATATTCAAGCACTTTACTTTGGACATAACCAGCAAGGCGACAGCAATGAATTGATATTTATAGCATTGATATTGATGGGTTAGGTAAGGATATATCAATTATTTAGGTTAGATTAGATACGTAGGTACCTGAGTTATATAGGTACGTATCTTAATGTATAATGATAGCGAGTACAGCAACTTGGCAAAAAATAATACTAATACTAATAATAATAATAATAACCTGTGAGTTCGTCTGAACTCTTTTTGATTTGCTTAGGAAGGTTTCATTCATTCATTCATCTCGAGTTCCTGCATTGGTTTAAAAAATAAATAAAAAAAGGTCATCAACTTAAAATGGCGAATGGAAATGGGTTACATATGTATAAACCTAATTAAGTAATGGTCCGTGATGCGCTGCTTGTGAGGTTCCGCCTAGGTCTGTGTGGGGTCTTGGGTCTTGCCTCGCAGGTGGGGATTGGCCTAGGATTGGCTTATCAGGGCTTACCTAATAAGGGTGGACCAAACCATTCCTGTTGAGGACTAGAGCCAACAACCTCCTGCCGCGACTTCAACCACCATTTTGCCTTCCTGACGACGTCTCCTCAACGCGACTTGGCCTGAGAAATACTCTTGATCGTGCAAGAACTCGCCGACACGCCTTAGAATCACCACAAAAGTACCTACTGCATCCAGCTTGGTCGTTTTCAAATGCATTTTCCCCCAATTCAGCCGCACGCCAAGCCCTTTCCCTCGCCTCCTTGCGACGTGCTGATCTAGCCACTCTACTCATCATCACCACCTTTGACCCTTCTCTCTCTCCATATCCTTCTCTTGTTCCAAAACAAAAAATAAAAATAGAAAATATATAGAATGGCGCCGAGTCCTAGAACACCGAGGCAAACCACCTACATGCGTCCACGCGGCCGTCAGAAGCAGTCGGCCACCGCCGCGCGACGCGCCAGAGACGGGAGTATCGTAGCCGCCACCGAGCCCCCTCCCAAGCGCCGGCGCTACATTCCTGGAGGCCCTGGAGGAGGAGGTAGATTTATCGATAAGAACGGAAACGAGACAAACGAACCCGTTACCACGACTACCGGCCGCTCAAGAGCACGACCTTCCCTATCTAATAATAATGCCGCCTCCCCCTCCATCTATCCCGCCAGACGCGAGCGCAGTACTCGGACCCGCACCGCCACCCGAGTCAACGCCGACGACGAGATGCAGATCAGTTCTGCTGCCGCTGTGGCAGCTGCTGTGGTGCAGAACGAAGGGTACAAACCCAGAGAAGAGCGGGGATGGGAAGAGTTCCACCCAAACCTAGATATAGACGGCATCTTTATGCTGTTTCATGCCGAGGATGTCGATGGAACCGCCAAACCCATACCAGAAACCCCGTCGGGGAAAGGCCCTGGTGAATTCAATGATGCTGCCAGCCCATCCAAGAACCCGAACCTCGCTTCTACGGCGAACACACCTGCTGGGCAAACCAACAGTCCCTACGCCACACCACTACATCTCCCGCTGACCACGCCGACTAGACGGCGCGGTGCGCGACAACCCCGAGATTCCTTATATGCCACACGCGCCGAAGGGAATCTGGCTCCCAACACCCCTACCCCACTCCCCATCCAAGGCCAGAATAACAAGGAGAAGCTTGATCTCAAGCAGCCGTCGTATCGCAAGACAGATCGCATTTTGCTCTTCGAGAGTAAGACGTTTGGTCAGGCGCGATATGTGGACAAGGCTATGATGAATGTCGGATACCAAGAAAGTGATAACTATATACGGCCAGACCGAAGGTTGATCAAGGCTACTGACGCCAACATCGAGGAGGAAGTAGAGCTGATTGCTGCTTCCAAGGCTGATGGCGACTCGTCGCACCCGCCAGGCAGCAATCTTGGCCGTGTTGAGTATGACATGGATGAGCAAGACGATATGTGGCTGGAGGCGTACAATAGGCATCGCACTGGACAAGGCTGGAATGCTGTCACCCGGGAGGTATTCGAGATCACCATAACCAAAATCGAGAAGGAGTGGCATGCTCTCGAGAAGCGCATACCGAAACCCAACCCGAAACCGCCGCAGACTCATCGACCTCGATCCAGTTCTGCCGCGGCTGTTAATGGCGAGCCCCAAGCTGGAGAAGAGCAAGATAGCAAATGCGCCATCTGTGACGATGGGGACTGTGAAAACACCAATGCGATTGTCTTTTGTGACGGGTGTGATCTTGCAGTGCACCAAGAATGCTATGGTGTTCCGTTTATCCCCGAAGGCCAATGGTTGTGTCGAAAGTGCCAGCTAATTGGTCGTGGGATCCCGGTGAGTTCTTTATCCCCTAGCTACTACATCCCATCGCCTTGTGTCATTCGACCTTCTGCTAACATAGAATCGTAGACGTGTATCTTCTGTCCCAACTCAGATGGTGCCTTCAAGCAGACTAACTCGTCGAAATGGGCTCACCTGCTCTGTGCCATGTGGATACCCGAAGTCACCCTGGGAAACCATACCTTTATGGAGCCGGTCATGGATGTCGAGAAGGTTCCGAAGAGCCGCTGGAAACTCACCTGCTACATCTGCAACCAGCAGATGGGCGCCTGTATACAGTGTGGCAACAAGGCTTGCTACCAGGCATTCCACGTAACCTGTGCTCGTCGTGCTCGTCTCTTCTTGAGAATGAAGAATAGCTCGGGTGCGTTGGATGTACTGGATGGTAGCACAAACCTGAAGGCGTTGTGCGATAGGCATTGTCCTTCTGAATATGCCAAAGAGAACGATGTAACCCGCGCTACTAAGAGAGCCAAGAAGTTCTACAAGAAGACAATGCGAGATCGCATCTGGGCCAACAGCCAGGCATCGGCTATGGCCATAGCGGCGTCACACCGACATGCTATAACCGAGCACCCCCCGGATGAATCCCAGATGACCGGTGCTAAGCTTTCGGCCGTGCTCGGAGACAACAAGAAGGGACAGCAAGTCCGGTCAATATGGAAGTTGCCGTCGGGAGCTCCTGTGATTCCCCAAGCCGTCTTCGAGATCGTCGAGGCATCACTACAACGTTTTAACTTCCTGAAGCGTAGAGAATTCGTCAGCGATGCTTGCCGATATTGGACATTGAAGCGCGAAATGCGACGCGGTGCTGCTCTTCTCAAGAGACTTCAGCTCCAAATGGAGACATTCTCTTCCATGGAGCTCACGCGGCGCAATTTCGCTGCTATGGGACCTAGCGGCAAAGCGAGATTATCGAGGAGGATCGAGTTTGCGGAGACACTGCTGAAAGATCTCGAGCAGCTCAAGGCCATGTCCCAGGACATCGTAGAACGGGAGCGGAACAAGTTGGACGCCGCCGAAATGGAGCAAGATTTTGTCGATACTTGCTACTTTCCAGTCCACAAGATGCTTCTACCTGCCGTCGAGAAAGCCATCACGTAAGTTACTCAAGGTTCCTATTATCGTGCTATTCACTAAGCAATCAATAGGTTGGACAAGAATCTCTTCCAAGAGGGTCTTCTCAAGTTACAAGCTAAGCTAGAAGAACGGTTTTACACCACAACCCTAACCTTTTCTCGCGATTTCTGTGAGATCATTAGTGAAGGCATTAATACAGAGCCGCAAGTACCACCTGAGCCGCTCCAGAAACTTATTACGGCTGCTCCGGCCCCTTCTAAATCCGACTTTTTCGATCATCGTGACCGGAAGAGACTCGGCAAACGGATTCTCAAGTCAATCCAGCCTCAGCTTGAAACTGCCCTTCATCTGGAAGCCGAAGCAAGCCATAAGTCGTTTGATAGCATGAAACGAGAGCTAGAAAGTATGATGGAGGCCAGCCTCGAACTACGCCCTAAGGTCGCCAATCAAGGAAACGCAGAAGCGGAACAGAGCGAGGATACTATAATGGTAGACTCATCAGCTGCCGGTATCACTATCGGCGAACCGACTGATGACGACGATGATGCCCCCGCTGAGGAAGATGCTCAAGGCGATATCGCCATGGCTGATGCTGATACACAAAATGTGCCAACAAAAATGGACATTGACTCGTCTAGCCTTGAAGCAGATAACAAGGCTGAAGGGACACAACCAACCACTGACCCAGTCGTTGTGCAGGACACAGAGCCGGCTGCGTCAAAGTCGGAACCAGTAATGAAAGGAGCACAATCCCTAGATACCCCGCCGGCCACCAACGGCTATGTCACCGCACCACCTGCAGATCAATCTGGACCCCCAACCCCTCCCCAGTCTAATGGCAGCTTTGGCCAACAGCCGTCAGACACGCTTACAGAAGGCGGTATTCCATGGTACCTTCAGGACTTCGAACCTGAGGGTACATCTGCAGTGCAGGAACAATGGCAAGGACGAGATGCCGTTCGTAGCCTTAGCGAAGAGCTCACTGAAATTGACGACGACGAGCTTAAGGGGCTCGGCGTCGAAATCAATGAAGACAGCATAACGGCATCGCCTGCCAACGGCGGCACTAGTGCCGAAGTGGCCAATACGAGCCCGACCAAGAAGGGCGCCAAGGCTAAAAAGCGCAAGGCACCTTCTAGAAGACGATAATAATCATAATTGCAAGAAGTTAGGATGTGGATGATGGGTTGGTAATGTACTGATAGGTGTAATGACTTCTAAGACATTGCGTTGATTTCCCAGGTTGTTCTCTTTTTCTTTTCTCCCTTCCCCTGTATTTATTTTACCAAAACCACTTTTCGACCATCAACTTTGACCAATTGGTCAATACAGATGACTATACCCCATTTCCTACATTGAAAATTTGATCCTTACAAAATACGATGACGGAACCTGGTGTAAGGGTACTTAGGAGTTTCAGGCATGTCTTGGTTTGTTTTGGTTGTGTTTTCCTGCTCAGGAGAGGGGTGCAGTAGCAAAATATGTGCCTTCTTCATACATGTTCCGAGGATAAGATTATTTATTTTAATACGATAGGCGTTAAGAGAGAAAGGTTCTTATATCTTTGTTTCCCCCTCCCCCTCCCTTCCCCTTCTTTCTTGCCGAGAGTGTTAACCTGATGGGAATGATGAAGCGATTTCAGCTTGATTGGTATTATTGATCGATAAATTGATCAATTTGGTTGGCGTGAGCAGGAAATCTTAGCTAGGGTAGTTATTTTAAGAAATATGATGTTTATTGCTTTGGTTTTCATAGGTCCTAGGTCCTCTTGGCGAGAATAAGAAGTGATAACAGTCATCAGGGTAATAATCTTCCTGGTTATAGAAGATCATAGGTCTCTTGAACCAAAGCTAAATCACACAAAGTAAAGCCATGAACAGAACCATATCGAAGCTTAGGACCAAGAGCTCCTCCACTTTAAGAAGAACCAGGTGATTCCTTTCATTGCTCATCAATAGCATGCGTAAGAGCATTCTTAGATGTATAGGTGAGTAAGCACCTAGAAAAGAAATTGAAGCACTTAAAGGGGAGAATGGGGAGAAGAGGAGGGAAATCTAACCTCTTTCTCAATCCATATCTCATCATGATACTTGTACTCCTTGCCCACCATATACCAATTCCAGAAAAACGCCTACCTTAAGACAGCCTTTTCAGTACACGTCATAGACCTAAAAAGCGAACTTGCTTACCCATACACGTTTACCTACAAACCCAACCAAATAGTCTTTTGTTTTTCCCATAGTAAAGGATGAAATCACTGAGTGACGATAAGCTGCTTGTGTCATCGAAAAACCCTGGAACCTATGATTCCCACTACAACGACATGAGTCCTTTGCGCCCCTTTTCTCTTTCCCCTCTTCCCTTTTTCCCCCTTTCCATTCATTATACCTTTAAACAAATAATAGTTATATATATAATTCTTTCCAGTCATCCACCACCTCACCTCCCACTATCTGCTCCGTGATCCTCCTATTTTTCTTCTCGCAAGTGCTCAAGACCTCTTACAGTGTAGCTTTTCATTCTACGCACCTTCCCCCACTAAGAGGGAGAAGGGGAAAAGGGGTAAACCGAAAAAAAAAATAAGAAAGAAAGAAGCAAACTAATTGACTTAACCCGGATTGCCCGCGAGCAGAACAAGCTGGGGAAAACCTGCCATCTCCCGTAGACAGGACACACACACATACATAGGGAAACCCAAACGTCCAACCCCCCACCCCTTCCCCCTCCCCAGTCACTCCATTGTTTCTCCTTTCTCCTTTCTCATATCCCCTCTTCCTCTACCCTTTTCTCCCCAGCGGCAA
This sequence comes from Camillea tinctor, assembly GCA_022578605.1. Classification (NCBI taxonomy): domain Eukaryota; kingdom Fungi; phylum Ascomycota; class Sordariomycetes; order Xylariales; family Graphostromataceae; genus Camillea; species Camillea tinctor. The sequence continues at coordinate 953,381 of MU394051.1, forward strand.
TCCCATACATGCATTACATACTGTCCACCTGTTCTTCGCTCCCCTCTCCTCCGAGGCCGGTCGACCGGCTACCTCTCGGACGGACGGACGGACGGGACCGAGAGCGGGTACTCCTCTCTTTCCGACCACACGAGTTGGGTCCCCCTCCAACCTATATCCTCCTCCTTCTATTTTCCTTCACCCATCCGTGGGGAGAACTATGTGTTGTGTGCTAGGTTAAGGGGGCAGGTCCCTCATATATATATACAGTATACGAAAGCAGATAAGCAAGACAAAAAATACACCCAAAAAAAAAGGAAGGGGGCTCTGGAAAGGGTGGTTCGGTCGTTGATCCTCTTATCTCTTCTAAACGTGTTCTATTATCTACCTAGCTTCGGGTCGAGTCAAAAAAAAAAAGCTTAGTCCCGGTGCACGAAGCAGGCTTAGGAAAGTCACGTAGCTTTCTAGCTGAAGTGGCTTGAGGAAGACGCAGATTGTAGGTAGTTGTGGGGTGAGGAGTTCCCGGGATCGCTTGTCCAGTCACCCGTTTGCCATGGGGGCGGAGGACGGCCACTCCGTATAAGCAGAATATGGACTACTATGTAAGCTCTCACTTTAAAGTAGAACTTAAAACAAACATACCCGCGTAGTCTTTAGAGTGACACCTAAACCTTGTTCCCTTACTTTATTTCATTCAGTGTCTTAGTCTGGATTTCTCGGCCTAGAAGGGGAGCTAGAAAAAAACTATGGAGATTAAAATCATCGCACGAGCTTCGTCTTATGATCAGTATTAGGAGTGTGGAAAAATTGGGACGTATTATGAATTTCAAGCACAGGGCTTATAGTCACGCACGCACGTGAGGTAGGGATATAGATACTGCCGGGGTTCTCGTGCTTTCCCATTGATACGCGAGTCGCGAATCCTATTTTTTTCCGGTCACTCTGATGCTATTAAGAATGACAACCGACTTCATCAACAGTTAACATTGAAATCTTGTTCTGATTCCCCTACTTATTTACAACGGGCAGAAATGTCTTTCTGATGTTGGATTGCTTATGAAATGTAGTTTTTATTTAATTTGGATATGTTAACGACCCGTTTATGGTAAGCAGAGAACAGCCTTAGGTAGACAAGTTCAAAATCATTGAAACATGTTTCACTTACATATATGTACTTATAACTTAATACTAGACGCTGATGTCAGGCTGCTACATTTAACGGATCATCAAATATTCCCCCTTTGCTAGTCCTAGTGAGAATTCGATTTGTGGTTTATTTGGTATTAACGAGGAAACCCGAAATATCCGGTGCCGTTCCCGTGCCAAGCCGGGGTTCGGCCTATCCGGGCAGACGGAAAGGTTTATATGGCAATACCACCTTGCTGATAAAGGACTGTAGTACGATGTCTCTCCACGTAAGAATTGATTAAGCCCCATGACCAGAAACACCGAGGACTGTTTTGTCAATATTGACTTGGTCCTCATAACCTTATAGGTATCGATGACCCTATATATATGCTGGTGATCGTTCTGGCCGAGCGACCACAGGGAAACGCTGCCGGATGAGATTGGGTTACATGAACACCTTCTCAATTCGTGAATACCGTCCAATTATGATGGAGGTGACGATGACCCTAGTGACTGAGCACCAATCGGTAATATCGTGATGTAATATTGTGGTGAGCTAGCAGGGAGATATTGGCAGGGCTGCCGTGCCTCGCATTATCATGTTGGTCATGTGACCAGACGTGCTATCAAGCGTTCAAGAATCCAGCAGCGTCGTCGGGCGTCGTGAGTGGTCAGTGACGCGCAGGGATAGGGGAGCAAGGGAGAAAAGCGCCCCTGTTGCGCGAGTTCTCAACGTTTTACATCCAAGTTGGAACTACCTACCTGCAGCACCGGTCACCCGTTCGAACGTTGCACAAGCGGCACGGCTGCGAACTTGATTGAAAGAATGGCCAGGTGGTGCCGCTAACGTTATGCGTACACCTGCGTACACATCTTGGTTCGAGAACAAGCCTAGGTGTGAAACCTAGGTACGTATGCCCTCATAGCCTTGCTACCGAGGAAATAAGTAGTCAGTCGTTTTTAGCCCCTGGCTCAGGTACGCGGCTCGCTAAGACGAATAAGAACGTAGGGCGAAAGGTCAAAGGACGGGGTCTGGTGGTGTTTTTATTTTATTTTATTTTTATTTTTGGAATATGTGCGGCAACCCAAAGAGGTTTAAGGGACTTTACCCCCAGAAGCCGACCTGACACGATTTCCAGGGGGTTGAGGCGCCGAGAGAACTTGCTTCCGGCGTCAAGGGTGGAGACCCTATTTAAAGAGCCAGAATCTCGTTCAGAGAACGAGGCCAAAGACCTGGCAGCTGGCTAGATACTTGGGTTATAAGCGATCTGAGTGGCGAATTGAGGCGAAAATCATTGGCCTAAAACACCATTGCTAAGCTTGCTTGCTGGCCTTGGCTTGCTAGTTTTTTTCTTCTTTGGTCTCTGTCTTGTCTTTTTTTTTTTTTTTCGTATGCATTTATTTTCCTATTAGTTTTTTTATTACTATAACTGCAACTGTAACCGCAACCGCTGATAGGTAACGGGCATGAGATGGTGCCAACGTATGGATCAATCGATCGATCGAGAAGCCCGCGTTTTGTACTGCTGCCTTAGGATCCTGTTGGGAGTGTATGCAACTAAAACCCAAGATCGATTATAGTCGGCGCCGGCGTGTGCTTGTAAATGAGGGGCAAATAGGAAATATTACGCAACCTGACGGGCGTCGTGATTGTTCGATCATGTCATTTGTCACTCTCTCTGCAGTCTCAGTGCTGAGCTAGGCTAAGTATGGGGAAACGGCCATATCTCCGCCTAATCAGTATACAACAAAAGCAGCCATGCCATCATGCTAGGAAGCTTCTCCTGGGGTGGAGGGTAAATGCTTACGATTCAAAAGGGCGAATTCAATATGCAGCAGTGGAGCAGGGCGAGCGAATATCTCGGGATCGGAGCAAGACGGAGAGGGAAACCGAAATTTCCTTGAAAGTGGCCCTGCGAGATCCCAAGTTCGAGTTCGGCTTAAGCACAAGAAAGCGTGCCTGATCGTCACGAGAGAGGCCCGCAGAGCCGCTTCCAGAACTCCGGCTATGGATCCTCCCAGTAAGCTGGTAGAAACCTTGGGAAGCTCAATACATAGCGAGCGGAAGACTCACCGGACGAGCTAGGAGAGGTGAAGGGAGGGAAAGTTTAAAGAGAAAGGTCCGGATACGCTGGGTGTGAGTGGGAACCATCGAGATATTAGGAGTCCATAGCTAAGGTACGTACCTATACATGTTACATACATGTATGTAGAGAAAGAAAGAAATAAAAGAAATCCACTCCTCCCCATGACTCGATCTAGAATACGACCTGATAACAAATCGGGTTACCTGATCTAGGAATATTAATTAGATGACGAGTTTACTTGGCTGCTTGGATAACGGATTTAGGTCGTGTAGATAGCTATATGCATGGCCAGGGGCTAGCTTCGGGTAGAGGGCATTGTATGGTAATTGAGAGACCAGAGGCGAAAGTCAAGAAGGGGGGAAAAAAAGAAAAGAGAAATGTGTTGGATGGGGAGTGGTTAGAGAAATAGAGAAGGGAAAGTTACTGAAGGTATACGGCTAAACATCAGTTTAGGAAAAAGAAAGAAAGGAAAAGAGACAGGGACAAAGAACTAACTATACATATAAGGTTTGGGTAGGGTAGATTCGGAGTACATATAAAAACCTATACGCCTAACATCGAAAGCAGATTCCACACGACATGGTCGATAAGGCTAGAAGTAGAAGGCAAGTACCAGCGGATGAAGCACATCTTAAAGTTATTCAAATCCACGAATCCACGACATGGTCCTGCTGTAAAACAGAGTTGTGCGACAACCTTAATTGGATAGCTTCAGTCTCTAGTGGTACCTAATAGTAAGTAGTAGCAATAGCTATAATTCAATTTAATATTCTATTCTAGTTAAAGGACACATCGACCCGTGTGTCCCTTCCGGCTTCCGAGATGTTGTGCTTAACATGTACCTACTTACATACTTTAACCTTTATAGTGTAGCTTGCCTTCATACTAACCTAGGGTAGGCTAGATATGTACCTCTCAACCTACCTAGGTACGTACGTACGCACGTTCGTTGGTTATTAGCACTACTAAACTATCCATGCTGCCATGTAAGAACTTGAAAAATATAGTTTCTCACCAATCTATATCTCAAGTGTATATCAACATAGGGCCAAACACACGATAAATCATTTGCCGTAATGTGTACTAGTAGTAATCGACTGACTTGTAGGTTCAATCTATCGAAATGGGGGAACTTTAGGCTCTTTTGATTTGTGAAGATGTAACATTCACAATTTGAGATTTAAATTCGATCTCGTCGGTATTGTTTGGGTACCTTCAACATTGAATGCATTGTATTATGTATATACATATACATAGTGTATGTAGGTATCTAAGACATGGAACTTACACTAACCTAGCAGCCTAGGTAGGTACTCAGATTTTTTCCCTTTCTCCCTCTCTTTCTATCTTTCTCTTGTCCTCTCGCATCTGGCACAGCCTCTTTTCTACCAATGAGATTGTACAAGGACGAGGTAAGATGCAAAAGTGGTGAGTTGCTCAGGTGGCATGTCTGAAACCCCACCTAGCTTTAGGTAGGTACTTGCTCCCCTTTATGTTCCTTGGGCAGCCAGGGCAATCAAACTGCAGGTCCCTCCCCTCTTTCTCTCTCTCACCCCCTACCTACCCTACCTACATCAGTCAGTGCCTTCCCACCTACCACTACGCTACACTTACAACCACACTACCTACATTGCCTTCCATCGACAGGTGCTACAGGACCTTAGAGTTTAATGTAGGTTGTATGTACTCTGCACCGTATGTTTTGTAGTAAACAGTACCTATTCTGTAGTATTTTAGTAGCATTTAGCGCGCGTTGCGGGACACCCCCTTGGCAGCTTCAGTTGGGCTCAGGCAATATTTTTTTTTAGACACACCTATTTGCTCTCTCACTCAGACTCTCACGCAACTTTTTTAGGCTCAGTTGGACTGGACTGGACCTTGACTTTGGTCGGTTTTTTTCAGTTTCTGACGTCTCCATCGGGTTTGACTCTTTTTCCCTTTTTCTCCCCTCCCCCATCTCTCTCTCTCTCTCTTTTTTTTTCTTTTTTTTTTTTCCTTTTCCAAAAAAAAAAAAGAGACCCCGCGACAACGGCGATACATTCCGTACATACATACTTTTTTTTTTTTTACACCAACGACGATAAACTTATTGTCAATTTTTATTCCTTGTTGTGACTGCACTATCAACGGCGAACTTTCAACCCTGCGACGCATAAAATTTTTTCCCTTTTACTGAAAGAGGTAGAAGACGAAGGCAAAGACTAGTAGATTTAGTACCTGGCCTTGCTCTTCCCCTCCCTCTCCTCTTCTTCTTCCTCTCTCTCTCTCTCTCTTCTCCCTAACCTCGATCAACCACACCCCCCAGTCTCTCCCAATCCCCATTGTTTTGAAGCAGTTCGCAGACCAAAAAAAAGACCCGTCTTCCACCTGCGCTCTTGCCCCATCACCAACCTGGGAACTAAGCAATAACATAAACCAGCCTACCCATCTTCTTCTTGCCATAACTCTTACCACCTACCCTATTTCGTCCCGACTTGTGCGCGCCTGCATCCATCGTCTTCTTTCACAAATTCTTCCCGACCGAGCGAGCGACTTTTGTCCAACTCGTCCTTCCCAACAAATCCTCCTCTCCTCCCTCTCTCCCACATCTTTCATTGCTACGGCATCAACTATACATAAAGGCGACGAGTATCGAGTCCTAATCAAAACAAGGACCGAATACGATTTTTTCTTAACAAAAAAACAAAAACAAAACATAAACAACAGAACAACCACTATACTCTACGCATCCTATTGTGGGTCACGATCCCTTCACAATAGAGATTATTGTTGCCCGTTGAGGCTATTTAGCATTATTCTTCATTGGTCATTATTGTTGCTCCCACCCCGAGAGAGACTGGTATTCCAACGAAGCTCAGCAGCCAATCTGGCGCATCACAATTAGGAGACGATTCATTCTCGCCCCACGCGAGAATTGCGTTCATTTTCTGAACTCCCACATAAACACCGTTACTAGATTCTCCCTGGGCGGCTGCATCGTCGAGTCGCGAGCTTTCTTCGGAAAGCCCTGTTAACAGTTGAGATCACTTCATCGTGAGTATTTTCTAGTCTGTTATTTTTTTATTATTTTTTTTGGTGTTTTGTCTTGATAAAATCCACCGCCCCTCTTCCCCACCCGTCACTCACCAACTACACACACACTCACCTTACCATCACCTCAGCCTTGGATGTGCCATTACCTCCTGATCTGAACATCCATCTTGGCACCCCGGGTTTAGCAAGGGAGACACGTAAAACAAGTCACGTAGCTGTTCGATATATGCTCTTACTAACTTTTTGTTTTAATCTGTATGCACAGCCCTCGAAGTGCATCATACTCTGACATCGGGCCCTAACGCGCTTCCTTGACCCGAACCTCCTCTCTCCCCTCCCAGTCCACACCTCTCTGTCGTTCTGAACCCACAGTTGTCGAATCTCACGGGCCAAGTCTTCTGGCAGGTGAGGATTTAAAGATGGCGGACCAACACGACGTTGATCTAGACTCCATCATCGACCGCCTCCTGGAGGTGCGTGGCAGCCGACCCGGCAAGCAGGTTCAGCTTTTGGAGACCGAAATCCGATTTCTATGTACGAAGGCGAGAGAGATTTTCATCAGCCAGCCAATCTTGCTCGAGCTGGAGGCTCCTATTAAGGTATGACGACGAATATTTCCCGCTGATGCACCAGTTTCGTAGGCTAGGCGAGTACAGGCTGCTGACCTTTTTTTCTTCTTCTCTCCCTTGCTGCATAGATCTGCGGCGATATTCACGGCCAGTACTACGACCTCCTACGCCTCTTCGAATATGGTGGTTTCCCGCCTGAGGCAAATTACCTCTTCCTCGGTGACTATGTCGACCGTGGCAAGCAATCCCTTGAGACCATCTGTCTCCTGCTAGCCTACAAGATCAAGTACCCCGAGAACTTCTTCGTCTTGAGAGGTAACCACGAATGCGCGTCCATCAACCGAATCTACGGATTCTATGACGAGTGCAAGCGCCGCTACAATATCAAGCTGTGGAAGACTTTTACGGACTGCTTCAACTGCTTGCCCATTGCTGCCATTATTGACGAGAAGATCTTCACAATGCACGGCGGTCTGAGCCCCGATCTGAATTCCATGGAGCAGATCCGCCGTGTTATGCGACCAACAGACGTAAGCATTCCTTCCCCCTTGCACAAGTTTTATTTAGTCCTCCGCCAGTCATGGCCAGGGATGCTGACTGGACCTGGCTTCTGTTTAGATTCCTGACTGTGGTCTCCTTTGCGATCTTTTGTGGTCCGACCCAGATAAGGACATTACGGGTTGGAGCGAAAATGATCGTGGTGTGTCGTTCACTTTCGGTCCCGATGTCGTTTCCCGGTTCTTGCAAAAACACGACATGGACCTGATCTGCCGTGCCCATCAGGTTGTAGAAGACGGCTACGAGTTCTTCTCGAAGCGTCAGTTGGTCACCCTATTCAGTGCACCTAACTACTGTGGCGAGTTCGACAATGCGGGAGCTATGATGAGTGTCGACGAGAGCCTATTATGTTCCTTCCAGGTTGGTTATGCCCCCCCCCCACTCATGTTACTCCGCTACCTATATCCTATTATACTTATCGAATGTCGACTGACCACCGGTGGCTACAGATTCTCAAACCTGCTGAGAAGAAGCAAAAGTACGTCCATGGCGGCCTCGGAGGCAGCAGTTTCGCATCTCCAAGAAAGCAATCAAAGTGATAAAAGCAAGAGAATTTATACGAACTTCCTCGTCTTCTAGGTTCGGCCGCCGATAAGCTGCTTACGAGAGCACCCAACCCGCTTCCGAGTCCCGCCCCTTGTTCTTGACCTTTGTTCTCGACCAAACGACATTGTTGGCAAGTTACGGTCTCGATCACCGCCCAATCCCCCATCTTCGACCGCGATTGGCATTCCGATGCCGCTGTTTGAGTACAGAATACGATCCTCCCCCCACAACGACAAAAACTACTTCTCCTTGGCCTCGCGACAATGGACGAAAGAGATGATGGCTGTGTTGACGATGAATGTTGTTATTACACGAAAAAGAGATAAAATCAGGTTTTTTTTCATTTGGAATGGTCTATGGACCTCTTGCGTCCACTATTCCGTGTTCATGGTGACTTGAGGGGGAGAGTTTAGACAGTTAATTGTTTCCCCAGCCATGAAACTTACGAATTCATGCATGATCTGTTTTCAAGGTCTCAAAATTGTTTTCCGTCGTCCCCTGAATTGCTGGTGACGTATCCCTCCTTTCCCTTACGAACTATACGATGGTCTATGAGGACTAGATTTTTAGCATCCAAGGTTGCCCATGTGCCCACGGATATGAACAGGAGAACCTGATGAATGAAGTCCATTCTAGCTTTGCTCTCATATTCCTTTCCTTTACCTTTCCTATGTCCTTTTTTTTTCCCTAGTCTTCTCTCCCGCCCTTCTGAGATATTACCTACCTTGAATCCACACGCCTGTCTGCCCAATTCCCCCCCTCCCCCACTTTACATAATACCAGTCCTTGGGCTTTTGGGGGAGGGGGAAGTTAATTGGAATATACAGTTGCCTACCTATATTGCCTTGTTTTATAGATCTCCTAGACCAATACGGAACCAATACGCAAAAACATCTTACCTAACCCCCTCCCTTCTCCCCTCTATATTTCCTCCCCCTCCTCTACGCTTCTAAAAAATTTAAAACTCCTAATATATGCATCTGTAACACGTGCGCCTTCACCTATCGTAAAGCCCAAGGTATTATTGGACTAATAGGTAGGGTTTGGTCTACCCTGTAACCCTACCCACATACTTTCCTATCTGAGTATGTGTGTACAACGCGTCTACTGTCGACGGATTCTGAATCGTTGTGTTGTTCTACCTAGCTATCTATGTATGCTACACGTAAGTAGGCATGTGACGCATCAAGTGTGGGCTTTAAGTATAGCTACACAGAAAAGGATTATAGGAGCAGAGGGGCAATGAATGGCCACTATTGCTACCGTTACTGTACTACATAGCATACCTAGCTACTAGACGTGCTTGCTGCAGTTAGGATTGGCGTGTCTGGATCTTGGTAATTTGCGGGAATAGAGGAGCATCTCTGGGGATTTACAGCCTGCTCTCCCGTTCTGCCACTTCCTATACTTATGCGGATGTATGCTTCCTTCTATCAACTGGTAGATTCCATCTCAATGTAGAGAGCAGCAGTAGTAGAACTTGCTAGAGCTTTTCTCCCCCTTCCTCCCCTCCTTCCTTTCCCTATTCTTTTCCTTGTGACTCGATACCTCGGGCCTTGTGTTTTCCGGTACTCCCTTTTTCGTGCATATCATTTTTTTGAAAGATATATCCATTTAGGGCAGTATGTCTTGGCATACATAAGTATCCTTAATAGAGAGAAAAGAGAAGGAAAAAAAAAAAAAACTCAAGAGCCCCTCTCTTGCCCCCTCTACCTAATATCGGTATAAGATAGTAGGTTATGTTGTCTCGATAGGAGACTGGATAAATGTCTAATAGGCCAGCCAAGGTTCCTTAGTTTTCTCCAGGTGACTTTTGCAGGTAGCACAACCTAATATATTAATATAATATACTTCCAACCTACTAGGTAGGTAGGTAGGTTATGTATATATATCTAATGCACAGAATACATACGCGCGCACACAATAAACAACATATGGTTGTATATAATTCTCTTGCAGAATACCAACGAACCCACCTCTTTACCTTGCCTCCTGTAGAGAGGCACATATGATACTATACCTGCTTTACCTTACCTCTCGTCACATGTAACCCGTCCTTCCCGCATTGACACGTTGTGCGCACGCATACATACATACTTACCTAGGTAGCATACATAGACCTCTCTCCCTCTCTCTCCCTTTTTTTTCTTTCTGTTTCCTATGGTGAAACTTCAACATCACAAGCAGAGGAAGTTATTCCCCTCTTCCCCGTCCATCCATCTGTCCCACCTCGCAGGCAACCCGCCCCCTTTTACTTTTCTTTCTTTTTTTTTTACCCTGTCAACTTCCCCACACCCCTGAATTTTTCGGATAGTTTAATCCCCATTCTTGAAGACGGTTTTATAGGTTTTGAGATAGCCCACGTCTCTCCCTCCCTCTCTCTCTCTCTTCCGAACCCTTATGCTGCGGAGCCGGAGCCGGAGGGAAAGAGGTATGATGATGATGATGATGAGACAGAACAGACAAACAGGGTTTTTTTTTTCTCTTCCTATGGTCATGATCTAATGTTGTCTGTCATTACGGGATAGAGAGAGAGAGAAAATAAGAAGGAATAAAATCAAGCTTTTAGGAAACTGACGTGAGCAAGTCAAGGTCACGTATATGCGTACGCACGTAGTGTAGATATATGCTACTATGAAAGGGACTTGATGTGTGTCTGAGGGAGAAACGGAGAGACAGACAGGTCAAGTCTATGTAGGTAAGGTTAGGTAAGTAGGTGACGAGATGGGTGGGATGGATATGTTCGGACGGTACCTATTGGTAGATACCTAGGTATGCCAAGCACCTGCCAACCTAACTGTGTATACATGCATAACTTACATGCATTTACCTTTCAGAGAAATAGGTATAGGCCATAATGTTTCACCCACGTAAACACCTGCGTACCTACCACGTAAAAGGTAGGCATATAGGTAAGGTCGTAGGTAGGTAAGCATGAGGAGGGAGGAGGGAGGTTTAGGTAAGAAGATAGATAATTACGTAGTGTTGTTTAGGAATACGTTGAATCCTCCCTATCGTGTGGTGAATAGGTAATTAAAAAGGATTCTATGTCGTCATTTTCTTTTCTTCTTTTTATTTTCTCATGCGGTTTCGATTCCTTCAGCTAACAACAACCACCAATACCACCACTAGTACTACCACCATCACTCACCATTAGGTTTACGTCTCTACATTTATTACTACTACTACTACTACCCATTCATGTATCTTAAATATCCGATCAACCTATTATCACGCCTTCCGCCGATTCCCTTGGGGTTGCTTTTTATGTAGGATTTGCTCATTTCGCGTCTGATGCTAACCTGTACTTGGCTGCAAGTGCTCCCATTGTTGGCATTCATGACGAATATGAACCAGATTTCATCGTACTCTGTTTGGGCCCTTACTATTTCCGGCGCTTGTCAACTTATATGTCTTCTTATATAGATATTCATACATTTTGATTTATTTACTCATTTTTCTTGCTTCTTCTTCTTTCCCTTTACCTAGTAGGGACTAGTATCAAGTATCTAGATCAGAGACTGCCTTAGGTTGGTAGTCACCGCTGCTTCGGCACCTGTCATGACCAGTACTTATGTAGGTAGAGAGCTAAGGCTCGCTAGGCCCTTGGACTACCAGATCGATAGGCCACGAGGTGCATGCGTGGTACCTCTGGTTCTTCTCCCTTTGCACAGCAGGTCCCATATTTGTTTCGCTTTGCTTGCCTCACCTACCTTTTAAACATGTCAGCTTAGGCTTTCCGATGGCTAGGGTGATATGCAATGGAAGTAACCCTATACAGGGGGGTACACGGAGTGCATCCGAAGTAAAGAAAATATGCCAAGTTTCGTAGTTTATATCCTACGGTCCTCGTCGCGCCGTATGTTTGTCATATCATAATGGGAGGTTTGGGTTCCTGGGCGCATTTCTTTTTGTTCCACGTCCATCAAGCACACTCCTCGCACTTTTCCCCGGCAGTGGGCTTGCACGCAGCGGGTTCGACTTGGTTACCTTCGTTAGACGGCGCCTTGGTCTCGGCTGTTTGCGCCGCCCCCTCCGCTTTTGTCTTGGGATAGTCTCGGTCTACGTGCCCGAGGTTCCTGCTCGGCTCGATGACGTCGCGGACTCGGCGCTTCAGCTCTTTAGTCTCGGGGAAGCCACCGTCCACCTTGCGATCCCAGAGAACGGTCCTCTGGATCGCCACGGGATTTGTGGTAGGTGTGGAGGAGGACGCATTCGAGTCGGGGGCGGCAGCGGGAACGGGAGGGGTCTGCGTGAGGATCTCGACGACAAAGGTGCCACCCGTCGAGGGCTGCAGCGCTACCTCGCCTAAAGACGTCGAGAAGGTCGATAGAAGCTCTTGCGCGAACTATATATTAAGAGTGGTGGGTTAGGTTAGATTATCTTATATCAGCTCAGCTGAGTAGACAATACATGAAAAAAACGGCAGCTTCCAATTGGTAATGAGACGAGCTGGTGGGCTGGAATGGCAGGGGCCTCTCTGTATTAGAAAGGCCCCCCTTCTTCTTCCTCTCTCCCCTCTCCTCCCTCTCCTCCCTCTCGCTTCTTCTCTGCAATATATCGATAGTTGGTGGTCTCGTAGGATTGTCGTGTCGTCGCTGGGTGACCGCGACCAAATATCCCGCACCAAGTCGATGGGAAGGATCGTCAACTTACGTATGCGGCTCGCAACATCCACTTGCACTGGGTGCAGAAGCGGATGGTTATGCGAGGGAGCGGAAATGGACCGTCCAGGATCGAAGGAGCGCCCGATGTTTCAGCCATTATTGAGCAGAGGCAAGATGCGTCTCGAAATGATGGTTTATACTTTTGAACTGACCGAAGGCACTTGGATGTATGAGGTTAAGAAGTCGGGTACTTGTATCGCATACTACTATGACTATGGAGAAGTATTGGTGGACACTAGAAAAGTGAAGTTTGGTTCTAAGCTTTGTTTTATGCTTAATAAGTGCAAGTACCCAAGTACCTAACCTAGGTTATATCAGTACTAAGTACATAGTAGGTTAGGTTTAAGAGCGCAGAGAGCTATAAAGTATAAGTTGAGACTAATCACTTTGGTGCAGGATTATGACTATAGCAGGAAGTTAGAGGGGTCAATTAGAATGGTATAATCATGCGTCATTAGTACACAATGCTATGTTAGGTAGGTACTAGGTACTAACCTAGCAGCTTCATGTGCTAGGTTAAGGTCCCTTCATTTGAGTACCTATCAGACATCCATTTATTTGGTCCATTAGTTTGAAAAAGGAAGAGTAAAAAAAAGAGAGAGAGGAAAGGGAAGGGAAGGAAAAGAAGATAAGCCTCGATACAATAAATAGGTATAGGTTAATATAATTGCTCATATAGTAATTAGTGTATGTATACTCTTTCATTATCACAAGCTCCGAAATATCAATTGACGCAAATGTCAGGTAAAATTAGATGGGTACTTAATTACAGGGTTACCTTATATTCTTTTTGTCTTACCACTCCACCCTACTATATTCACCTATCACTTAGCCAACTAAACTACCTAGGTGCAACCTTAGACCTTGCCATAGTAGTATATTCCTTTGGAAATGTTTCTATCGTACGGAACATAATTCCCCTCACTATAGGGTCTCCCAAACATGCCATGCACCTTTGTAGGTTACTTCACTAAACAAACATAGCCAGGATCAGGGCCATATTCGCTTTTGGTTTGGTTTGCTTCGTTCGTCGGGTGCTTGAGTTCCCTGAAGATCTCTCCTTACGGACAATTCTTTTTTTCTCTTCTCTTTCCCCTCTCTTTCCCTTTCTATCTCTCGCCGGGACTTTTAGCTGCAAAATCAGGTTGCATCTGGGACAGCGCTAGCAACCCGCGTGCATACACAGACTAGGAGGAGTAGAGAAGGTAGAATCCTAGACCGCCAATTGCGCTCAAAGTTGAACCTGCTGAACCTGCGAAGGATTTGAGTATATGCGTGACATGCATATCTTCGCAAACCATGAATGGGGGAGGAGAAAAAGGGACAAGGAGAAAAGGGTTAGAGGAGCTGGGTTCGCCTCCCCCAACTTGCAAGTTTAGAAGCCGAGTCCCAAACGGTCGGGATTGATCCCATTCCAATCCAATCCAATCCAATCCAAATAGCTAGGTTAGGATACTTAAGTTGTCCGTTGCCCTGTTGCCCTATCTATTGACTCGCCATCACCTTGTATGGTATGCAACCTGCCATGCAAGGGGCCTGAGTTAAGGGTAAGGTTGAATTCCCGTAGCGTGCTTCGGCATCGTATCGCTTCGCTTGTCGGCTCGGTCCCGTCGGGGCGAGTTGGCGACTCATAACAATTATTCACATTTCACCAGATATGGTATCAAGTTGACAAAGGAGAGGGCGAAGCAAATACATGTCGTGAACGAATAGTTATTACATGTGGAAACCTTTAGAGACCATGTCTTCTCCTACACAGGCTGTCCTTCCACCAGCCTTTGAATCCATGAAGTACAGAAATGCCGTCGATTATCGTAAAAAAAGAAAAATAAAAAATGCCCAGTGTCAGACGCCTCGGGTGCGAGTACTGTAGCCTTGTGGGTGATCTTTGCCCTCTCTTCCCGCTGGTCTTTTTAGTTTTTAAGCCTCGAAAAAGAAAAAAACTCCCTCCAGCAAAAGCTCTGACGAACGTGAGATTCGTGCGATGTGCTGGCGAATAAAGTGACCCCATCCTCACATGGCTGAAATCAGATAGCCAACCTGTCGGCCTCGTCGCGACGTAAATCCCAAGGAGTGAGTTTTTCATCAGCCCTGCTCACTCCTCCCCTAACCCATCGTGTCGACCCCGATGTGCTCCCCAGCCCTACATCATTACACAACATCCACCACTTTGTTGGGGCGCGTACGGGTCTTCTCCTCGCGGCACGGCCCCCCATACTGACGGGACCATGTAATCCCTTGTGCTGTTGCAGTATGCGATTATGCTATAAAAAATCGGTTGGGTTAGAATCCTGGTGCACCTGGCTGAGATGGATTGACTGGACCGGTTTGCCTTACCTCCTAGCGGCCTGCGAAACAGGAATTCGTTCTCGTTCTAGATCCTCCCGTAGCCGGTTGTTCAGTTCCGTCAATCGTCGCAGCTTAAGATCGGCCATCGACTGCTTGTTCTTCTTGATCTGCGATGGGTCGCCAACATCCCTTGAAGTGTATTGAGGCATATTGACTGGTGATGGAGATGAGGAGGCTAGGCGTATTCTGAAAGGGTAACCGAGGGCGATGGTGGTAAGCTCGGGGGGTGCTTGCACTGCCTCGCCAACCAAAAAAAAAAACACAGGTCTAAAGATTGTAATTCTGCATCAACAAAACAACGGCGGTTAGTATATCATCCGGCTATTAAACAATAGTAGTGGTAGTTAAGAGTCGCAGCGCTCGCTTCATCACCATCGACTGGTCGCCGGTCGCTGATCGTTGATCGGACTTTTCTCGAAATCGCGCTTGCTGTAAGGTGCATGCCCCCTTTCGGCACGAGTCGAACGCAACGGAGCTGTATCCGGAAGACCAGGAATGATCGAGGCTTTTGCTAGGAAGAGGGAATAGTGGAAGCAACCTACAAATTAAAGCGATTCTATATGAAGAAAAAAGAACAAAGGATGTGAGTTTCGAGGCGACGAGGTTGAAGAAGCGCAACGGCAGGATGTAATCGTGAAGGGAGAAAGAAAGGCAGGATTTGGAGAAAAAAGTGGAAGAGTTGGCGAGTTGGTAGCACAGGCAATATCCAGAACTTCGCTGAGATTTGTTGTTGCCAATTGGCTGGATTTGCTAGGGGGGGGGGGGGGGGGGAATTGACTATGGGGCTCTCTTGCAGGCTGGGAAATTGGACATCCGTTTTGGTTCAGTTCGTTTTAGTTTTTTTTCTCTCTTTTTACTACAAGAGGGTAGGGGTGGCCTGTGGTAGGTATTGAACGGGAACGATGAAGAAGATGATCCCCGGCTTAACTTTACACTTATAGTGGACACTACTACCTAGTACTTACCTAGGTACCTTCTTAACCGTAACAAATCTTACCTAATCCACTAAAAAATGCCACTGCAGCTGCTAAGGTCGGTAGGCAGATTTTGCTGCTCCTTACCTACGCTAGCGTACATAGGCATACACAGGTACCTACTCTGCTACTGTATCTGTCTGTGGTCCACTTCATGTACAACCCCATAATTCAGTTAACCGTGTTTTCTTACACGTCTCTGTGGGACTCGGAAGTTGATTGGTCGGTACCGAAGGTTCTTCATCACTTGGGTACCCAACTTATTACCTATATTATGTACATATGTACCTATCTGCTCCCAAGTCCCCAGTATAGTGTAAGTGAGTACATAAACTTTCCTGGGATACATAATTTGTCTTCTCGCCACTTTATTAAACGGCATCCGCGTTTTATGCAGAATCGACTATACGCTACACTACATACCGCATAGAATTGCAAATGTTGCGAGTAAAGGGGGTGGTGGCGATCATGGAGGATTAAGAGACGCGTCCCGCCTGGTTGCTTATGTTGCGCGTGTCGGATCTGTCATTAGCGACACCCGCTCCTTTATAATCCCCCGGGGGTATCAAGTAAAGGAGGGGGTTACATAAAAGGGGGCGGCAGGAGATCAGGGTGCAAGGGATGGAGATGCACGAATTTGGTTTATTCTACTCTACACTACACATTAAATAGCAGCCTACCACCTACTACCTCTCCTTATTTGTTGTATTACCGAGCATTCTTATCTGCATAATAGCTTGGTGTGGATTGATGCATTGTAAATACTTGACATAGGTGAAAGTTAGGACCAGTAGTAATAGTCGAGAAAGGCTAATGAAGCTTACTCACATGCTTACATGCCTTAGGTACTATGGAGGGTACTGCGTGGCTGTACATATACAATTTACATACAGGGATATTGAATACCCTAAGAGCAGATGGCCTGATGGGAGACACTGACAAGGAACTTTACTTAAGCTATGGTGCATTGTAAGGTAGGCAGTGCCTAGGTACTCCGTAGGTTAGGTTAACTTGGTTAGGTTACCTCATATTGTATTATAAATGCATTCCTATTCGATTGAGATTGGCCAGGGCTCTTGAGATCTTGAACCGATGTGCAAAGATGAAGATGAAGATGACGATTGATTGACGACAAGCCACTACTTGACCTATTCCGATTAACTTTTGCTTGGGTAGATAGGTAGGTGCCTATAGTCTATATATTATCTACCTAAATCATTTTAGGATAGTATGTACAATAGGATACTACAATGCTACCTAGGTACTATGTAAAAATGTTTAGGTTAAGTTCATAAGCTGCGACCTAGACGGAAAGTAGTATATTGTCAGCTTTCGACCTTTTATTCCGCTTATCCCCTTATCGCCGGTGGGGGGTCCACACCGAATAGTATGTAGCAAACAAACCTTTAGCCACATCACGTGACCCCAAGGGAAAATTCCTAGCCCGTGCCCCTCGCTCCTCACTCTACCTAAACCCACAGAAAGTGGCACAAATCCTAAAATCTTCTTTTTTTTTTGTGCCTCACTATCTTTCCTACACTAACCCCGGAACTTCGGGCTGCATCAATCTCCCAGTATCATTTCTTCATCGAGGAGATTGCCCACCATGCCGCCTCCTCCGCATCAGAAGCCGGAGAATGTCCTCAAGCGTGCCCATGAACTGATTGGTGTCAATCAGGCTCCTGCCGCCCTGACTCTCCTCCATGACCACATCACCTCGAAGCGATCGCGAAATGTTCCCATCGTATCCCTGGAGCCGGTCATGCTCCTCTTGGTCGAGCTCTCTGTCGAACAGAAGAAGGGGAAGCTCGCCAAGGATGCCCTCTACTCGTACAAGAACATTGCCCAGAATACCAACATCGGCACCATCGAGCTTGTCCTCAAGAAGTTCATCGAGTTGGCCGCCGAGAAAGTCACCGCTGCCCAAAAGAAAGCCGACGAAGTACAAGAAAGCATCGAGGCCACTGCCACCTCCAGTATCGATGACTTGGAGGCCAGTGAGACTCCCGAGTCTATTCTGCTAGCCACCGTCTCGGGGGAACAGTCCAGAGACCGCACTGAGCGTGCCGTCGTCACTCCCTGGCTCAAGTTCCTCTGGGAGGCCTACCGAACCGTGCTCGACATCCTGCGCAACAATGCCAGACTCGAGATACTATACCAAAGCACTGCTATGCAGGCTTTCGATTTCTGCCTCAAGTACCAGCGTAAGACCGAATTCAGACGTCTCTGCGAGCTCCTCCGAAACCATGTCCAGACCGCCGCCAAGTACTCCAGTCAGATGCATGCCATCAACCTTAACGACCCTGATACCCTACAACGGCATTTGGAGACTCGCTTCCAGCAGCTGAACGTTGCCGTCGAGCTTGAGCTGTGGCAGGAAGCCTTCCGCAGCGTGGAGGACATTCACACCCTCCTCAATCTTAGCAAGCGTCCTCCCAAGAATGTCATGATGGCCAACTACTACGAGAAGCTCACCCGCATTTTCCTTGTCGGTGAAAACTATCTGTTCCATGCTGCTGCTTGGTCTAGATATTACAATCTCCTTCGTCAATCTGCCATGCTCGTAGCCACTGGCCAGAGCAAGAAGGCTGACAACCCATCTGCCACTGAAGCCGACCTACAGAGGGCTGCTTCTTTCGTTCTCCTGTCGGCTCTCTCGATCCCTGTCATCAGCACTTCGAGATCGCGAGGCGCCATGGTCGACTTTGATGAAGCTAGAAAGAACAAGAATTCTCGTCTGACCCACCTCCTTGGCATGTCTGTTGCCCCCACCCGTGCTGGTCTGTTCCTTGATGCTCTCAGCAAGTCGCTCTTGAAGCGTGCCCGTCCTGAGATTAGGGATCTATACAACATCCTCGAAGTTGATTTTCATCCTCTTTCTATCTGTCAGAAGATCTCGCCCATCCTGACTAAGATTGGAACCGACGCTGAGATGGAAAAGTATATCCTCCCTCTTCAGCAGGTTATCCTCACCCGACTCTTCCAACAGCTGTCTCAGGTGTATGAGAGCGTCGATCTCGCGTTTGTGGAGACCTTGGCCAAGTTCCCGGATCCTTTCCAGATTACTCGTGGTACTATAGAGAAGTTTATCATGAATGGAAACAAAAAGGGCGACCTCTCCATTCGCATGGATCATGCTACTGGCGTGCTCAACTTCGACAGGGATGTCTTTGCTTCCTCGAAGGCTGTTCACGCTGGCTCGGCAGCCGGTTCTGCTGAGAGCCAGACCGGTACTGTGCAGCGCCTCCAGAGCACTCCTTCGGAGATCATTCGTTCGCAGCTCAGCCGTCTGGCGAATACGCTAAACACTACTTGCTTTTACATCGACCCCTCCTACAGGCAGCGGCAAATAGATGCCCACCAAGCTGCTCTCGCTAGGACCAAGGTGGGTGCTGACAAGGAACACCGTGACACTCTAGCCCGTAAAGAAATCATCCAAAAGCGAAAGGAGGAAGCGTCTGAGCTGCAGGCCAAGCGAGAGAAGGAGAAGGCGAGACAGAAGCGACTCCAAGAACAGGCATTGGCAGAAGCTGAAGAACGCCGATTGGCCCAAGAGCAACGGGAACGTGAGGAGAAACGTCTCAAGGATGAGCGCGATCGTGTCCGGAAGGAAGAGATTAAGAAGCAGATTGCCGATCTTAAGCTCGGTCCAAACGCAGTCGATATTGATGTTGATAACCTTAACGATATTGACATCCGTGCCATGAAGCTCGCTCAATTGGAACGGGAGAAGAACGACATCAAGGAGAAGCTCCGCATTACTGGAAAGCGCCTTGACCACTTGGAGCGTGCTTTTAGGAAAGAGGAAGTGAAGAAACTTCCTGAAGATTATGCCAAACAACGGGAACGGGATTTAGCTGCTTATGAAGCGGTGAAGGCCCAGACCCTGAGAGAGTCCAAGGAGAAGCACGCGGAAAGCGTCGAGCTCAAGCATCGTCTCACCCGCCTGATGCCGTTCTACGAATCCTACCGGAGATCTCTGCACGACCGCCGCCGCGACGAGTTTGAAAAGCGGCAGCGTGATGCTGAGCGAGAGCTAGAGAAGCAGATTACTGCTCGCAAGAAGGAATACAGAGATCGTAAGCTACGGGAGAAGCGTGAGCGTGAAGAGAAGGAGAGAGCTCTGCGCGAAGCAGAAGAGCGTGCACAGAGAGAAAAGGAAGAACAGGAGAAACGCGCAGAGCAGAAGAAGGCCGAGATGGCCAGACACAAAGAGCAAAGAGAAAAGGAGCGCCAGGAGGCCTTGGAGAAGGCAGCCTTGCAGGCTAGGAGAGAGGAGGAGGCTATGGCTAGGAAGAAGGCGGAGAAGGAAAGGGAGCGTGCACCACCCTCACGGGAGCCACTTTCCATGGACCGCACGGATTCCAACGATCGACCCACTGGTCCACCGCGTCTCAATCTTACAGGTAAAAGCGGTGGTGATAAGCTCTCTTGGCGTGAACGTGAAGCAATCAAGGCAGCTGCTGGCGGTGGTGCTCCTCCTGCTGCTGACAGCAACGGACCACCTCGCACAGCTTCTCCTATGGAACGCTCCGATTCCAACGGCCGCACTTCGCGTCCTCCAGGCCCACCTCGTCTCAATCTGAAGGGTAAAAGCGGTGGTGATAAGCTCCCTTGGCGTGAACGTGAAGCTCAAAAGGAAGCACAGGCAGCTGGTGGTGCTAAGGACACAGCACCGGCTCCTGCTCCGGCCCCTGCTTCCACTCAAAGTTCGGGCGAGACACTGAAGCCTTCTGGTGCTGCTGGGAAGTGGGTACCTCGTCACATGCGTGAACAGCAGGGTTAGGCATTTCTAGGACTGGCGTTAGGGGGTTCGGATTCATTAGTCTCACGTTTGTAATGTAGATTCACGAAAAGAACGTATTACCGACAGAATCCGCTAGCTATGAAAACACGGTGAGATGATATTTAATTGTTCTTCAATGGTCATATTATATATACTTTCTGCCTCAGCCGTGCCATGTCTTCCTCAGGTCCTCACCTATTAAATGCTTTACTTTGAACAGCTCGTGGAGTGAAACCCGCCGTCCTTGTGGCGCCTTTTCCGTCACCCATGCTGGTGACGGTGCTTCTAGTTCAACAGGCGATCTCACACCTGGTAACTCATGTCTTTGGATCGTATCGGGATCTCGGAACTCTCCATGTAATTCCACCCGAGACTGACCCGTATTATCGAGTTGGGACTTGTCCCATTGGACTTGTTCCTTTATCTTCCCTAGCTTGCGCGCCCCAGAAATCCGCAAGTGCAGAATTGTTAGGCTAATCAATATCATCACAGCTCCAAATACAACCACAATGGCCACGCCGGCTTTTGTACCCGTACTTAGACCGGAGTTTGTTCCCTGCGTTGTTGTTGTCGTTGGACTAGAATTGGGAGTGGTGTCAGCAGTCCTTGTCCCTTGGTCACTTGTATGGCTCGGTTCGTTGGACTCTCGGGGCTCGTCTGTCCGTGTTGTTGATGTTGATGTTGACGTTGATGCTGATGTTGTTGATCCCGTGGATGAGGCATCCGTTAAGGACAAGTGAGGGATCGAACTAGGAGAGGATCCTGTTACGAGGGTAATCTCGGAAGGGCTTGGTGGTTCTATAAGTGATGTGGTTGAGGTTGTAGGAGATGTTGCGTCTCGTGTTGTTCCCCAGTGCGTCGACCATTCACTTGATGTTGAAAAGTAATTGTATATTGAGCCTGCTGATCCAGGAGTGTTCGCCGTTTGGCTCGTCACTGCTTCAGCAGAAGAGCCAGGGTTATCACAGAACGCGTCTACGACACCCATCGCCGATGCTACTCATAGTGACGGGAATTGTTAGATCTGCTATCTGACGGGCTGAAAGGTTCAAGGAGGGGGGTTTACAGAGAATAATAGGTGGATCGAACCTTGATTGATACCGGTACACGCGTCCGCTATACAACTCATTGCATCAACCGTTATCTGACCCCTTACAGAGCATATACAACCCTCATCATCCAAATTGCACCGATACTGCGCTACTGCGCTCTGGATACAGGGGATTCCACATGTCGGACAAGAATCCGTGACGCTTACGGCTGAGACAACGACCACTGATGTTAGGACGGCAGCAGAAAACAGGATAAGACTTCCCCTTTTCATATAGGCCATCCCTGTCGCTATGACAGTATTTCCCCTTGAATTTCTGACGGTAGATGCAATAGAGGTAATCGTCGGGGGACATTCTCCTTCTTTTTCCCTTTTCTTTTTCTTCCTGAGTTTCGGGTATAGGGGGGGGGGGGGCATTATATCTTCGTCTTGAAACTGGCACATATCTCCAGACAGCGTTGAAAAATCGAGGCGGCACTGGAATGAAGCACACCAATACGGTATTAATTGGCGAAGGCAAAATAGCACCTTTGTTTCAATTCATTTCTATCGTTCGTACCGTAGCCACTCATGGTTCGCCCCCGGCCCTGCCGTGGTACAACCGGCCCCAAGAGAGATTACTCAAAGGTAGTATTCAGCCCCTCCCCAAAACGTCTTGCCCCTATTTGAGACTCTGTATCTTTTTCTTAAAAAGTGTATATCCTATCAATTTCGTCGTGTTATAAGACTCTCCTTTATATTGAAGCTATGCTACAAATAAAAGGTATTAGATATCGCTGACCCGCTGGTGATACTGATTGAGTGAACCAACGTACCTGGAGTTTCTGCATCGACTTGATTGAATGGCTTCTATGATTTGGAGTCACTGGCCGTGATATTTGGCCTTACCTTACGATGTCTTCAACGGCGGCGGATATATAATGAAAAGTAGACGGTAAAATATCCTCTAGGTCCATTACTCTCGACCGTCTATATGGCCCATGGTGGACGATTCCATACTTGGATGAGTGGGCAGCTCATAAACTATCGGTCCGTACGTGCCACTCGGGTCAGGATCATAGCAGTAGTTGTCCGTCCATGGCGCTAGATCCTTATTTGGACTTGAGTCCAGTTTCGAAACCGTCGCTGTAGGGCTCGCGATATTGGCGCTTTCTCCATGCCAAAGCTCCGCAGGACGTTCCCGTGCTTCGAGCTCCTTAACGGGATTCGGGTCATCTGGACCGTAGTCTGGCTGTAGCTCCGAGACGGCGTTACCATCGAGCTGCGGCTTATACCCTAGAGCGTCGGCCGCGGATTTGTCATCGTTGTCGCCGTTGTTACCGTTATTTGCGCCGCTGCTCTCCTGGTCCTCGGCAGTATTCAAAGTAGCCCCTCTTTTCCGTCGGCCGAGACGAAACCCTAGGAATATTAGGCCTCCGATGATGGAGAGACCGCTAATCCCGGCGCTTATGCCGATTCCTGCTTTCGCACCGGTGCTTAATACCGATGATGCCGCTGGTGTTGATGTTGTACCGGGGGCTGTTGATGCTGATGTTGGCGCGGAGGGCGTTGACGATGCCGTGGGGGAGATGGTCGTGCCGTTGGCAGTGCCTTGTACAACAGAACAGAAGTTTTGCCACCCCGTCATGACTTGATCTATAGACCGGCCCTGAAGTCAGCTTTACCACTTATCACAGCATTGCACTAGTAACGCGGCTGATGTTGCGTAACGGTGGCGCCATAGAGCGTGTCAGCGCAGCATGGGGTGCATAATACTGGCCACGTGAAAATGCTCGCGAGACATTGTCAAGAAAGAAAATTGGAACAGTGATACGTGAGATAGACGGGAGAAACAGGGGAATTGGGGGAGGAAGAAGGGTGAACTTACTCCTAGCATCTGGGATGCTACCACAGTTCGTGAAAAAGCAGCGGAATGACTGACGCCCTACGTCTTCCATCCTGCTACATAGGCAGGTATTCTCATCAAGCCCATTACAGACCGTCGTGTTTTTCACTGTGTCTTCAATGCACTATAGACCATACAGGATGCGGTTAGCTCGCAGGTTTAACTTCGTAGACAGGCCGGACGGGTCAGGCTTACTGGCGGCGCGCAAGCAGGGATATAAGAAGATATGTTCTGGGCTGCAGCGAAGGTAGTAAAAAACAGAAGAGCCGCAAGAACGTGCCTCAGGGGTATCATTATAACAAAAGTTTCGCGCTCTCAAGATGCTGCCTCCGTGCTTTTCACCCTCCAGCGTCGTTCGGCCACTTCTAGTAACCAGAAACTAACACGATCGGCACGACAAACGAGGAGAGGCGCATATACTATCCTTCAAGAAAATGCAAGTGAACAAAAACGAAGACTTGCACAACATGAAGAGAGGTTAGACGGGGCAGAAAAAGGAACGATAAGGGGGGGTAGAAGGTGGAAACACGACAGCACGTGTGGGAAAGCAAGTCGAATCATTTATCATGAAAGGCGGCATATAAGCTACAAAGCACTTTTGTTTAACCCGTCTGTCAGTTTATCAAGTGATCTGCGTAGAACATTTCACATGTAGTCATTCAATTTCTTCATCGGCTGTCCTAGAGCTGTCACTACCGGTCCCGAAAGTTCGAGGTGGTTTGGGGGTGAGCATGCATGGCTTGTTCGCCAATGCATATAGTAACCATTTATATATAGATCTCTCGTTGCATAAAGTATAGGAACACTGTAACACATATTGTGTGGTGAAGAAAAGGAATAAGATGGGAGAGAGAAAGAGAAAGGATTGTGTGTGGTAGCAATCTGGCTGACGACCTACATATGAACATGCCTCGTCTCACTGGATAATATGATAATATTGGCTCTTTCTTCTCATTTCCTTTCCCCTCTCAGGGAAGGTGACATTGTATAATAATGGGTGGGCGTGAGGGCAGGCAGGGATAGACTTGTGATCGTCCTCCTCCTAGGTCAACTTGTGCTATCAACCCCAGCAGCCCGGGCGAGTATCGCCTCTAACCCGCATACCGGTGACGGCCCGTCCTCCGCCCATAATTATGTAGATGAAGCTGAATCCTCCTTCTCCACGATCATGATAGCGGCAGAGGCTTTTCTTACACCCCTTGCTCTCCTTCAAAGTCCCCTAACCACTAGCCTATGTTGAATAGACGCTTTTGGTCAAAGTCATGTCCCCGAGAGGCGCAGCATATGTTAAAATATACGTCTATTTGTCTATCCATAGGAGAAAGGCTGGAGGGCCTTGGCATACATGATTTATTTGTATGTGCTTATCTCTCCAATATTCTTCTATGTTAATTAGGGAAATAGACAAGCACCTAAAATGCACGGCTCTTTTCCATTGCTCATTCAACCCACATATCTCAATTAGAACTGCTTACCACAAAGACTCGGTAATGGTCAACGAACCAGCTTTCTCCGGTAGAAAATTTTATATCTCAAGTTGCATCATCAGACAAAACTGGAAACCCAAAAGGAAAAAAAGTAATTACCAGGTTTCTTGGTACGACGGCTCTCTTCTTGCCCTTGTCTGTGTATCTGAATGTTTTCGGACCCGGGGTCCGGACTGACCTCGGTCGCGACTCGTCGTATTTTGCCCATGGCTCGGGCCCGAACCCCCCCACATTGATGATTGTAGCACACTTATATTGTGTCCGTCTGGTTTAGAAGAGCCTCTCTTTCGGCTGTATAAAGCTATAGAGACCCAAAGAACCAATGATTATTCATTCTCACCTAACTGCTCTAACCCTGAAGTTTCATGATGTGCAATTTTCAGTCTACGTTTTCACAGCCAATCGCCGCAGCAAGGCACCATGTCAGGAATTGTAACTCTGTTCTCGCATAGGGTGTATATTACGCCAGTGATGAGGGTAATGCATCCATGGAATGATCCCGTACGATCTTGGCTTGTGCCTGATGAATAACGATTCTAACTAAGGCCTCCCCTATTCAGTCTATTACAATTGTGATGCCAATCTAGAATGATCTCTTGTCTTCATTGCTCATATATGCTTAGGTCTCAACCCAATATTATACGCCACCAGCGGGACCTGCTTACTGCTTTCTTCATTGCCCTAGTCATCTTGCGGAACTGCCGCCTTCCAACATGGGTTAGCTAGACGCAGGCTGACTTGGCTCGGTACTTTATGTCTGGTATGGAGCCAGGAATACTTGGGGGTTTTCCTTGCCACGATTAGTATATCAGAGACTGAGTAAGAAATAATCAATAACAGATAATGATGCACACTGGCTTTGACGATGTTGTAGCCATTGTTACTCAGCTTCGAATTATGCTCGGAAGAAGACATTACCATGAGATAATACATAACACCCGAAGAAACATAGTGAGAACCAGAATATGAGTGACTCGACGGGACAGGACCGAGTAGAACGAAGTTCTCAGACTAATTGCCGATCTTATCACTGGGTAGAATCGGTTGCGGCTGAGGAAGGGAAGTACCTCTCGTAGTATTTCTACTACATCTTCAGGCCTGAATCCACACACACACACACACGTTGGTTATGTGATGAGCGTCTATGTGAGTTTATAGGAGAAAATGAGAGGCGATTCTCGTCAGTTATTACGGATTATCGTCCGAAGAGGGTTCCTGATGCCGTTCAAAGCGGATATCAACCGGATTTATTTCAAATAACTAATCGATATGGTCACGGCCTACGTCGTCCACACTAGACGATGGTAGGGAAAAGGGTTTTTTTATTTTTTTTTTTCTTTGGGAGGGGGGGGGGGGGGGGTTCAAAAAAATAGAAGTAGTCTTCGAATCGGGGAATCGAACCCCGGGCTTGACGGTTCACACAAGTATGAAAGCATCAAATGTTAGCCACTACACCAATTCGAAATTTATGTCCGGAATGTAAGGGTTAAGTTTAATGAGTATGGCCTCAATAATGTTTATATATTTTATTCTTCTGTGCCAAGCGGGCGCTTCTAGTAATTTTAAGGTAGGTAGTGTAGGGTGGTTCTGTCGTAGTGTGAACTTACACACGGCGAAGAACAATGTTCTTAGTTTGGGGGATATAAATATCCTCAGCCACCCCCCACAGTGCCACGAAGATTAGTCTCCTGCTCTATAGCGGTGCCAATTAGGACGATGACGGCAATCTTACTTGCTCGCCGCTGTCCTGGCTCGACTCGCTATCGATACTTATCTACAATCCTGAATTTGACCATCTTGCCTGTTTCCAAAGCGCCATCTTGAGCAGCTGTTCCTCCCAGCAACACCAAGCTAGGTCTGTCTTCTTGTGTCCTAGACAAATTAACCTCTCGGTGCGGCAGTGTGTGCAGCCTGGCCAGGTTCCCATCGGAGGACTTTTTATACGGAGGTCGGTATTAAGTATTTGAATATAGATAATTGGCGTGTTCTCTTCTGCGTGGCTCAGACCCGGACTGATTTCTATCATCCGAGGGTGTAATAGAGTGTAATAAGCACGGCGGCAGGAACGTCTCCGGTTACGGTTGACCAAGGCACATTAGGGGAGGTAGTGCACGTTCCGGCTAGCGTCAAGGATGGTCATCGATGTTATACTTATAAGTTTCTCCAGTCACTAGGTAAGTTGACAACTTGAAAACTAAGTGGTGAGCATGAAAGTTCTATAGTGTAGACAATAAATGGAAAGACTAGATTAGAGCTGAATTCAATTGCGCGTGAAGACCCTCGGTATGTATATATGCTGCGGGTTTAGTGGCAGGGGTAGTATCCTCCTAGGAATATGTAGCATGGCCAATCAAAGGCCAGTTATGTCTTACAAGAAGTCCCGATCGGGCAGTGCGTAGAATCAAGCCCATACAATTACATACCTAGTGGCTGGTGTATTTAACCTAACTATAGGCAAACCTAGATCTACTCTGCACGCCACATGCAACATATAAGACCGCGACATTCTGGTAGCCCAGATTCACTTCCAAAGGAACTTGTAATATAGCTTTTGTCTATGTAGTATATTTGTTTAGCTATTGCTAATGGGCTTGCAAGTATGAAAACACAAGTTGAGGTTCTCATCTACGGATACCAAGAGCTCTAGACTTCATCATCACAGACTTGCAGACTGTCTAGACTTGACTAAACATTGACGTGGTATAGTTGTATACAATACAATAATTGATAACTAGGTGGATCTATATGTAGCTACGACGATGGTAGCAGGCACTTTCCGCAGATTGCCTCTTATTCTGGGTGTTCCCCGGCTCACGGCGCATAGTAATTTTCTAGTTGCCCCAGAGTCAATATAACATAACACAATGTCATTTTTGGATGCCTCGGTGAAATTGCGGAAAACCTATTGAAACCTCAACTATCAAGCATACCTGATCAAAAATAACTACAAGACACTCTATAGAGAGTAATGAGCCCCGGGTTCGGCATATAAGATTCCCCACATCCCACATATCGGGAGCCAGTAGTCTTCCTCCCGGACTTCCTGCATTTGGGCTGGTCCAAAACGAGAAGCTTGATCCAACCCTTGCAAATCCCCTCTTCTTCTATTTCTTTGGTGATCTTCGAACCTCGGTGCTCCTCATATATCCCTCTCACAGCTCATTATCAATAAAGGTTATCAGATAGGCTACATCCTTCTTAAGAACCTCTTAGACCTAGCGACTCTAATATACTCCCTAACGAGGCCTAGTAGTATTAATGATACCCATCTCGTGTATTGTCCGCCAAGAGAGGCAGGTACCTATGTTGGAGAAGCACCTAACCGATTATTTTGGTCTTCTCCACGTGAAGCAGCTCGGAGGATGCTTACCCATTATGACACCAACATGGGGCAATTCCCAGTGCGATTCTACATCGTTCCATTTCTATTGCCTAACTGGTAGATGAGGCACGCTCGGGCATCTTCTATCGGTTCCCATCACCCGCTTGATAGCCGGCCAAAGTCGCATCGCCCGGTATCCAGGACGCAGCTAGATTGATGTCATGTATGGTCTTCGGTGTGCCGCGGAAACCTTCGACGGCATATAGGAGGGACTCTTGTACCCGAAAATCGGAATGTCGCCATTTTAATGATCATATTCTTGCCGTGATATTCGCCACAAAGTTACCCCTGACTGGATTATAAGTTCATTAACCCTAGATATTGCATCTGCCTTTCGTCTGGTGGAGAGATACCCTTTGCCTAGCGAACGCTATGCTTCTTCGAACTTCTCCAGGCTTGAGTAGAGATAGGGTGACATAGATCCCGAGACTCGGACACGCTAGGTATGTAGGAGGATGCTGAATTCAGGCTTCGGAATAGCATCTCCATTTCAGTACTACATCATGTAGGGCAACCCTACGAAGGCCCCCATCTATAAATAATTATTATAGGACGATCATGTTGCACCAGATTCTTTCCAGTTCCGTCCAGCCATCTCGCCGTTCTTTTCTACTTTGAAGTCATACCTAAACATCATGCTGTCATTCATTACTCTTCTCTCACTCGTGGGCTCGGGTCTTGCCGTCCGTCCGTTCTTGGGTAGCGCGGATACTGGCATCGAGCTCGCCTTGGGTAGCACAGCCAATGACAGTCTGCCAGACCTCAAGAATATTGTCGGTCTGCCTGACTTCGAGTGGGTAGCTGAAAGATACCTGAATGCGACCAGATGGTCGTTCTTTCGAACTGGGGCTGGTGGCGAGTGGTCATACCGCAACAACCTCGAAAGCTACGGGCGTCTGAGATTCCGCCCTCGCGTCCTAACTGACATTACTCGAGTCGAAGCGTCCCTAAACACGACCCTGTTCGGCCACACCTTCTCGGCTCCTTTTTTCATGAGCCCATTTGGCCGTGCGGAATTTTCCCACCCCGATGCTGAGCTGAACCTAGTCAGGGGGGCTGCTGAAGAGAATATTCTATACATTGCTTCGATGCACGCCTCCAAGACCTTGGACGAGATCTCGGCCGCTAAGGCCCCGGGCCAGGTCACAGGCCACCAGTTCTACAACGAAGGCACCGACGCCGACACCCTGGCCTACTTCAAGCAGGTCGAGGCTGCAGGCGGCAAGGCCATCTTCTTCACCGTCGACTCTGCCGGAGACGGCAACCGTCACCGAGCTGCCCGCTGGAACGTAACCTCGGTGGACTCGGGCTACACTTACGCCACCTGGGACTACTACAAGCACCTGGGAAACCTCACGAGCCTCCCCATCATCCCCAAGGGTATCCAGACCGTCGAGGACGCCAAGCTAGCCGTTGCCGCCGGAGCCCCGGGCATCTTCATTTCCAACCACGGCGGCCGCCAGCTCGACTTTGTGCCGTCGGCCCTCGAAGTTGCCCTGGAGATCTACGAGGAGGCCCCCGAGATCTTCCAGCAGATCGAGGTCTACGCCGACGGTGGGGTGCGGTACGGTTCCGACGTGCTCAAGCTCATGGCTCTTGGTGTCAAGGCTGTTGGCGCTGCCCGCCCGCTTGCCTTCGCCAACCTCTATGGTGTCGAGGGGATCAAGAAGGCTCTGCAGTTGGTGAAGCACGAGATTGCTATCGATGCTGCTAATATGGGCCTTGGTGATGTGCATCAAATTAACGCGAGCTACGTAAGTTTTTTTTTTTGTGACTTGAGTGGAGAGTATGAAGTTCAGGTTGCTAATTCAGTTCTCTTGTTAGATCAAGCTTAATAACCCTACATGGAACGGATGGTACTCTTAAATACTTTGGTGGCAATTGAAATGATACTCACGAATGACACGATAATGCATGCTACTGATTGTGCGATGGCATGCTGTATGAGCGTATACTTGTCTTCTTTTTACTCAGTTTCATTATGGTAGCATGCATATTAGCTTGGTTCTCATCAATACATATAATTATAAGTTAGGATCAATATCTCGAAGGAAAATAATATGTGCACATAGTTAAGGAGAAGAATATTAGGAAGTTTTGCTCTCTGAGAGATTCTGCTTACCCAAGTCCTCTAGTTAGTAACTAGTTATCGACTATATTGCTAAGTTCGCTTCAATAAAGGATATCTTCGTCTTATGCATTGCTCTAGTCAGAAACCTCCATGCTTAGGCCAATTATTCTTAGTAATGTTGTGTCCATACCAATGTTTAGAATTGTTGCTCGCAAT
This sequence comes from Camillea tinctor, assembly GCA_022578605.1. Classification (NCBI taxonomy): domain Eukaryota; kingdom Fungi; phylum Ascomycota; class Sordariomycetes; order Xylariales; family Graphostromataceae; genus Camillea; species Camillea tinctor. The sequence continues at coordinate 984,149 of MU394051.1, forward strand.
GTGAAAGAGGCTGCCCCAGCCACATACTGAAGCATCGTTAGTTGCGCCATAGAACCCCGATTAGGCAGGTAACAATCTTAGATCCTCCACGCTTTGCCCCTCCCACTAGCATCATTAATACCACGCCGATAAGCATTAGCGACATAAACTAAAATAACAACGCAGCCTTCCATCAAATAAGCCTCTATGGCAAAGTGGCTAATGCGTCGCACTTGTATCTCAAGTAATGCGAAGATCCCTCGTTCGATTCGGGGTGGAGGCATATGAACATTCATTTTTTGTTCTCAATTTCTTTTTCTTCTTTTTGCAACACGCTTCCATCTCTACCTAGGTATCCATTCCTTTCCTTTTGCTTTTTCTTCTGTATACAACCTATGAGCAGGAAGTAATTCTGCAGGAAAGGACCTTGAGGGAGAACCTCTAGGTCAGGACAAAGGTTAGGTATGTGCTAAAATTCACCCTTATAACTTCAGTGTTGAGTTAGATCGATCAAATAACATACACAAGCAATTATTTCTTTGATATCTTTCACGAAGTCGGATAGAAGACTAGGCTTAGGTACTTCAACGAATTATCATGATTTTGACCCCGCCACACCTGCTGGCCTATGTAATGGATGCAAAGTGTTTCTGCATCATTACGCAATGCATTTTGCTTTTGCGCCTCACCAAGTTTCAGCAAACAAAGACATAGACATGTAAGATTAATTTGCGAGAGTCATAATTGGGTGGCCAGCAAATCGATTGATTTAGATGTGAAATGTTATTTTACGCGGCAGAAGAAGTATGCTTTATGCGATATCGTGACTTCGATAGACACAGGAGAACACTTGTGAGTGTTGTAAATTTTAAGACTTTATTTCTAACCAACTCCTAATAACAAGTTAAAAAGATCGATATATACTTATATTTACCAAGACTAAAAACAAATGAAAATACGTCTCAGTCTAACATTAATGAAACCTTGAAACCAATCATTGGAAATAGCCTTCAGATGAGTTCGTTACTCGTACAAGTTATAGTTTACATCCCGCAACTGCTGCACGTATTTAAGGGACATAGCAAAGTCCTCCCTCCGTGGGCGAAAACCCTTTGAAACATTCCAAAATTGTAGAAAGAAAAATGAGGTTGATTATATGTAGAACATGTAGTGTGTTTATTAAGAGGTGTGTCGGTGAATCGAAAGGTTTTTTAAGTGTCCCTGAGAGTAATAGTTAGCGAAATATCATTCAAGCCAAAGATAACCAGGTCATATTTAAAAAAAAAATTTTAATAATAAAAGGGGGGGATCACGAACAGCAAGCTTAGTGTCAAGTCACCGTGGATTCGAGCCTTCAAGGTGACCTCGACCTCCAAGTTCAAATCTAGTCTTAGCTTCAGGGTGTCGCTCTTCCCGTCATCCTGGCCCTGGGGCTGCATCTGTTGTTGTTGCGCCTGCATCTGCATCTGCTGCTGCTGCTGGAGGAGCTGTTGCTGCTGGTCCGGCATCATCTGGGGTGCCTGCTGCTGCTGGACCTGACCTCTTCCCTTACGGCCGCGGCGTCGGCGGTGCGGGCTCGGCGAGGGGGACACGGACTGCTCGGAGGCGCTCTCGGCGTAGGGGGCGGGACCGCCTTTGGTCTCGTTTTCAGATCCGCTGGATGCCATGGCTCTGGTAGCTCGTTGGTATTTTCTAGTCTAGTCTAGTCTTTCCAACTAAGATAGTTTACTAGCTTTAACTAGCTTTGCTCGGTTTCGAGAGGAAGGACGATAAACAGAGATATTAGGTGGTAGATGTTGTTGTTATAGAGTTACATTGCGTAGTGTATTGCTTCGACGGCTCCAGGTAGACAGACCTGACAGACTTATATACCTTACCCTTTTCGCAGCTCACCTTTCCGTTCAGCATTTGTGTAATGTAGGTATGCAAGCCATCTCCGTATTACGACAAAACAAGGTATAGACAGGCATGTCTATGAATCCCTCACGTCAATCGAGAAGAGAAAACCTGATTTTGTGCTCCTCGAGCGCACGAGGCGATCGAGATTGTGTGAGAAATTGACGTCGACCAAATTCGGAGTGTGGAAGCTTTTGCGACAAGCTCTGTACTAAGTACCTAAGTACCTAAGTACCTAAGTACTTACCTAGATCGGATCTGTGGTCGTCTTGTGGCCAGTGTGTGGCTGATGTGGGTCCCCGTTACATCATCCCATCCTGGCCCCGGGCCAGCCCCAGCCCTGTCACGACCCCCCTGCAACTCCTCAAAGCATCTTTGCGTCACCATTTTTCTTGTCCTCTTACCAACACCAAATCACTATAATTTCGCATTTGTGACGATGTGGCGCTCGCTCGCCCCTTTTTATTTGCTGAGATTGGTGGAATACCTCCTATTACCCTATGTGAAACTACCGGATTACCTAGGCTAGGCACATCCACTATGCTGCATTGGCAACATTTGAAGTCACGTAAATAAGTATATAACCTGGTCAATAAGTTGTCTAAATACCTTTTTGCCTACGTGGTGAGTGGGAACTCGTCAATTGTCTGGCGCATAACCACTCTAGACTATTCAGATGATGGAGCATCACCTCCGGGCTTCAGGGGATCTAATCCCGTCTTCCGATTTCGTGGGCAAACCTGGAAATATGAAAAGACCCCCCAGACCCCAAGCCTCGTGGCAGTCCACATGGCTTATCGAGCCTATAGATAATGCCACTACAGCTAATAAAACGCAACCCATCATGAAACTTTAAGATTCCTGACGTCCGGTTTATCGTAAGGTCAGAGGGAGAAGGAAGTCGACTTACAGATTGCAAGCATACCAATAGCAATACCAAGGATCCTGACGAGCAGCCTGGCCAGTTCAACCCAGTTACCTCGACATATCGATGGCTAAGGAGAAATTTGGTCTTAGGTGAATGTACACACTCTCGTAGGATCCTTGATTGTTTGCACATCTAGTATTGGAATCGCTAGAGCTTATGGTCTATATAGAAATGTGGTCTCAAGTCTAGTCTGCTTCTAACTATAGGGAGGTAGATATATATCACTAGTATCGACTCAGTGTTGAATCTCATATCAGTTGACTTTAGAATTTTGATACTCTCATGTGTTGAATAAAAAGAGGTGACATGCATTGCAATGATCAGGTATCCAAGATAATCACATACGCCAAGCGATACTCTAATGAGCCATCTACAAATCCCACATAGGTAATTCACATCCTCCCTCACTCCAGTTCAACCCTCATCTCCGTCTCCATCGCCGGGCCAGTACTTATCCGTTATCAACCTGATATTCTCCGCAGAAAACTCCTTCACCCCCCTCTCTTCGACCCGTATGCGGGTCCGCGTCGTGGCCTCCATCCTCCCCGTCTTGGGGTTGAAGCCCTCGTGCCGGTACCGCTCCCGCTTCACGAGGCACCCCTCAACCGCCCACCGCGGCACCGCCTCCTCGTACACCACCCCCTTCTGCGCGCGCATCATCTCGACCAGCTCCGCGCTCGTGCGCCCCAGCATCTCCCGCGGCGTGAACAGCGTGCGCGCAAACGCGCCGATGCTATTGCGCACCGCGTCCCCGCGGCACCGCCACAGCAGGCAGTTGAGCGCCTCGTCCGCGCTCGGCACCGCGAACACCCGCGCGTCGAAGTGCGCTATCTCGCTGCCCGGGACCGCGAGGTGCGCGTTGAACCGCACGCTGCAGTAGCTCGCCGCGAGGGACACCAGCTTCTGCACGCGCGAGTTGAAAGCCCCCACTGCGTCACCGCTGTCGTCGGGCGCAGGGGGGAATACGAGCGTGATCTCGTCCGACTGCGTGTAGGCCACGGTGGCCCGCGGGAAGAACCCCAGGAGGTCCCCGCTTGCGCCGAGCATGGCGGCGTGGATGCGCGGGTCGAATGGCCGCTGGAAGGACGCTGTGAAGCGCGAGAACCCGTGCCCGTCGAGCCGCAGGATCGCGGCTGATGAAGAGGGCAACGTGATGTCGAGGGCGGCTTCGTATTGCTTCATGCGGTCGCCGAGGGTGAGTTTCTGCTTGGTTGGGGTGGGCGTGGTGGCTGGTGGGTCATCACTTCCCCTTTCTCCTCCTTTTCCTCCCGAAGCCATGGAGCGAGGGTTTGGAGTGGTAGTTGTAGTTGTTGCTGTTGAGTTTGTAGTGTTCTTCTGGTTGAGGGTTGTTGCATAATATCGTACTGGCGTTTTGGGATAACGAGACCTATGAGCAGTATTGAGGATAAATACATTCAAGCGATAGAAAGTATTGTGAACCATTTTGCTTCTACCAGATTTCATTTTATATGTTATAGATAGTCGCTGGTGGGTCACCCCCGATTATATGTGATCCTCAAGATTGAGTATGGCACTAACCTAGGAGGATTCAGTTTTCTATGTCGGTCTTCGTTTATTAACTAAATAAAAGTGGAACCACATACAGTATCTCACAATCGAAACTCTATAGGTTGCCAGTATAATACATGTTTGGTTGGTATATTGCTAATACTACAATGAATATTCTTTTAGATCATTGTTAATGTCAATATCTCCTTATATACGACCAGAGTAACCTAAATTATCGAGATTAAAATCAAGCATACACCTATGAAAAACAAGGAGTAAAACCGGAGGGGGGGGGGTCCTGGCTAAAAAGGGGCTTGCCTGTCTTTGGTCAACTTGGAGAGATTCAAAGGATCGTACACGCAAAACATAGTCATATATAGGATTTAGAAGGCATAAAAATTTTTTAAGACAGAAAAAACTTTTGGCAGAATATAAATCTTCAATATTCATAAATTATACATCCTAGAAGTCCTCCCAGGGGAGAAGCCTCTTAACGAGAGTAAAAGATTAGACCTTCCAATGATACAATATACTAACCTACATCATTATATTAACACATTATTTTAATTTTTCTTAATACAAGATAAATCATCACTCGGAGATCATCATAATCAACGACCGATGAAATGGAAGAGAAAGGGCATGTTCCCATTAAAGCCATTAGTTAACCCAGTTCCCTGCCCAAGTATTGCACTTCCCATTGTCTTTGACGTACTTGTTCGTCTGGAGACAATCGTAGTACTGGGCTTTGCAAGCTAGGTCGGCCTGCACCCAGTTCTGGGCGTAACGACCGGTCGACTGCTTGCTCGTCTTGCAGCCCTCGACGTAGACGTCCTCGCACTGCTGGAACTGGGAGTAGCACGCGTCGCTGCAAGCGTTGCCGCAGCTGCCCCGCGAGTAGGACCGGCACTTCGCGCTGTCGCTATCCGTGTACAGCTTGAAGACGTTGCCTCTACGCCAGTCTGCCTCGAGGTTGTTGCACGTCACCAAGGGGAGCTTGATGCCCCCGACGGGGTTGTCCGTGCCGTAGCCGAATGCCGAGCTCGAGGGCTGCTTGCAGATGCCCGTGGGGGTCGGGACCGCGCAGCTGGAGGTCGGCACCGTCGACGTCGCCGTCGTGGCGGTCTTCGTGCTGAGCGTCGTGCAGGGGTATGTCGAGACCGACGTGGTTGGCGAACCACCACCTGAAGGCGGAGCGCCCTTGAAGCAGTCGCCTTTGCCGCCGCACTTCTTCCCCTTGCAGTTGCTGACGCAGTAGGAGCTGATTTTCCCGCACCATTCCCCGAATTTGAAGCAGTCGGTCGCGCCAGGCATGCCGGCTTTTAAGAAACAGCTGGCGACCTGGATGGCGCATTGAGACCAGGCGGTGGTGCAGCTCTGGAAATCATTGAACTCGGGGATAGGTTTTGAGCACCAGTTTCCGCACTTATACTCGCAAGTCTATGGAAATACATGTTAACGCATGTAGCGCCGTAGTGATGATTGATGGCACTTACTGGAGGTGTAACAACGGCTGTGGTACAGACCGGTACGCTTGAGATTGTAGTACTGGTAACCTTGGTGGTGCAACTCGTTGAGGTTATTGGGATAGTGGAAGTAATGGGTGCGGTGGTGGAAGAAGTAGACGTAGTGGAAGGAATAGTTGAAGAAATGGTGGATGAGGTAGTAGTCACTACGGTTGACGTAGTAGAGACGGTAGTAGATGATGTGGTGGAAGAAATTGATGTTGATGATGCGGTTGATGTTGTTGAGCTCGTTGAAGAGTTGTCAGCTGGAGGAGTCCACCCGCAAGGCCTATAGATAGTAGGGGCATCAGTATCGACAAATTAGTATATACACAAGATAGGAACCTGTAATATGTACTTACTCTAGGCTCTGCAAATCCTTAGCAAGATATAGACTGAGCCGGGATGGGCCACCACAGGTTTGGTTCGCGTTGCCATTGCAAGGCATATTACACGTCGTAGCATCGGATGCTAATGCTGTCCCATTGCCGATAACAACACCGCAGTAACATTCACCTCCGTACTCGGTACCAGCGAACGGATAACCGCCTGCCAAGCAAGAGTTCAAACATGTCTCGGTCGTCATGGTAGAGGATTCGAGGCTGTCTTGGCGATAGAAGAGCGCCTTGCCTTCGGAAGAATCGTCAGTCCAACATCCAACAGACACATAATCATCAGTTGTCTGATCATCCAGGTCCAGAAATGTCGGGTCCATCCAGAGGTTGACCTGAGTGTCGCCGCCGCATGTTTGAGAGCTGTTGCCAGTACAGGGAAAGGAACACTCTGGTTCATCTAGAAGAGCAGTAGAGACTGTTTGTCCACAGTAGCAGACGCCATAGTAGCCGAGACCAGCGAAACGATAGCCATTTCCTAAGGACCATTAACTTTTGGTTCTCACCCTACTGGAATTCACACACCTTTACATTCCGCAACACATGTTTCTACTGTCATGTTTTGCGTATCTAGGTCAGTTCGAAGGCTTAAAGCCTCTGTTTGACCTCGTTGGCCATTGTCATAACATCCCGAGTAAACGAACGGATCAAACTCCGAGAGACAAGGTGGAAGCTCATTGTACCAAGCATAAGTAATCCGCACAAGACCAAGGGCTACAAAGACAGCGGACGATTTGATGGACGCCATGACTTCAGAACTACCCAATACGTATAGTAGCTTAAAGTGAGACTTCACACGTAGAAGGAGATGAGTAAGGTGACTGCAATGAGCCCGAAACCTTTAACGAGTCCGGACTCGTACATATAAATAGATGATTTAGCGACACGACTATGAAAGCCTTATCGATGTACTTCGCGTGCCGTATGGTTACATGAGCTCTAGAATGATCGTGAACTCGGCTCTAGTTATCCTAATCGGGTACTCGCCATGGTTGGTGGCACTTGACGCTGGACCTAATTGATAAATATTGTCATACCGTTCCAGATATTTTCATCCTATCTTTTGCCTAGTGAATAAGTTTAAAAGAAAAACCCCGAAGCTCGACCTGCGAGCTAGTCTATACCCCTGACAAGAGTTCGAACAAATACCACAGAGTCAGTCTGGCAGGATGCCTTTCAAGTGTGCCCCATGTAGGCTATAACGCTACCCTACGTTGAAAAAGGAAATTCTAGCTAGGGTCGTCGGCGGCCACCGGGCGTACATAGTAGTCTATCCAATTGAAGGACTTGAGTCAACGGAAACCATCACCAGATCGGTCCATTGGTCATTTTATATTTGGTGGTATTTGGCGTCCTTGGCGTTAGAGGCCTAGGCAACTCGGGTACCTACCTTTCACCTGCATTAGTTATTATGTGATGTTATTAAGTCTCGCAGTCCGGCCGACTTGCAGAATATCTATATGGACACCACATATATACAATTTAGAATTAGATATTTCACGACCAACCCAAAGAGGAATACCAGAGCTATACGTCTGGCGAACAAGCAAGTAAGGCATCATACCAGGAAAAATAAGGGGTTAATCCATCCACACACACAATTAAAAAAAAAAAAACTAAAGTAGTTCAAAGCTTTTCCATATGTAGGCTGGGTCTAAGTATGGGATCTCTCTCTTAGTCCCCGAGATACCTACCGGTGGAAGCTACACTTACAATAAGAGATGTGCCAAGGCCGGCTAGCGTGATCAATAGTTCCCGTTATGCTGCGTTGCCGGATCTAGACCTGGCCCAGATGCAGTACTTACTGAGCAGTCTAAAGAAGAAACCTCGTATAAAAACCAGCTGAGGAAAAAAAAAAGGATTGTGCTTCACAGTGTGAAACGGGATGCGAAGAAACATGAGGCGCGTGCAGGCGTATGTTATCTCAAGCATGTCTATCGGTTAGAAAAGCCCATGCACCAACTACATCGTGCATAGGTCAGGGGAAGAGGTGCATCGCATCGATAATATACTACTATAGAATTTCCCTGCGTGCCATTGCAACGCTGCATAACAAAGCTTGGTTCCATCTAAGACATACGTATGTAATGAGAGACAATACTCCGTATATTCTCCCACCCCCATGCCAATGTGGGTCCCCCATGGTGAAGATCTGGGGATTGAGATGCCGATCATAAGGGTAGACATTCGTCGATGTACCATATCTCAGACGGATCGGCATTGAGCCTCATATGTCGTCAACTACAATGCTGCAAATTTCATGACTAGACCCAACACAATCTACAATACAAAAAGAATATTGATCCTACGAGACAGCTTGATAATAGAATCTAAGAGCTCAGACTTAAAATCTAGGAATATAGGAGTATAGGATACAAAAACAACATAATAAACATAACAATAACATACACAAATAAAAAGTTTTTTTTTTATTTTTTTTTTATAAACTCCAGCCATTTCCCTTCCTCTCCCTGTCTGTTATTCTCATCATAATTCCCCTTCTCCCTTCTTTTCCTTTCCTCCTTTTTTTTTGTTTGCATTCACCAGAGTAGTTGTGGCGCTTCTATCATTTTCTTCATCTCCATATAGCGTACACTGTTGTTATGTCCTATTTCTGTGATTCTGCCCTTGCCAATCTATCCTCATGTTTGCCCTCCCTCCCATTCCTTTTGTCTTTTAACAATGGTCAATATTGTGTTACGTTCCAGAAGTGCAGTAACACACACAATACTGAATTGGGAAACAATGACCAATTGTTCATTGGGAATCATCTGCCTTAGAGCATGGTTCCGTTCGCGACATTTTGTGCGAGCAATAAATACTCTGGCCTGATTTCCTGCGAGTGTCCCTGATCCCGCTGAGATTGTATTAGCTGTTCGTGCTCAGCTATCTCTTGCTCTGTTGGCTGAATCCCTCCTAACTGATTCACTCGCATTTGAAATAGCGCCCGTTGTCGCTGCCGCTTCTGCTGCTGGAGTTGCATACGTTTCTGGTGCAGCCGCTTCTGCTCTTGTATCTTCTGTTGCTGTGTCTGTAGTCTTTGTTGACGCAGCTGTGTTAGTTGCTGGTTTCGTTGTTGCTGGTGTAGGCTTTCCTGTTTCTGCCACTGTAGGAATTGTTGGCCTCGTTGGAATTGTTGCCACTGCTCCTGTTGCCATTGAAGGAATTGCTGGAACTGTTGCTGCTGCTGCTGTAAGAATTGTTGGTGTTGTTGTGGATGTTGTTGCTGCCACTGCAGGAATTTTTGGAATTGTTGCTGCTGCTGTTGTCGCTTTTGCTGTTGTAATATTTGTTGTGGGTTTTGTTGTTGCTGATGTTGTTGTTGCTGATGTTGTTGTTGCTGATGTTGCTGATGTTGCTGTTGTTGCTGCCGTTGTAGTAATTGCAGCTGCCAGTTTAAGAATTGTTTCCATAGCTGCCATTGTTGCTGCTGCTGTTGTTGTTGCTCTTCTGGAGAACTCGGGATTCCACCTTCACTGTCGGATGCCATCTCAATTTCCACCGATGATGATACTGATAATTGATGCTGTTCTTTTTTTATTGTTGTTGATGATAATGCTGAAGGTGATGATCGTAGTGGTGGAAGTGGAAGTGGGATGGGAAGTAGTGTTGTGGCGGTAGTGAATGATCAGTATACCTATGTAGTGAACTACATAAACTTAGTATTGAGGATTAAGATTGAGATCGGAAGGGGGGAAATAAATAAAAACAAGGTTATCTAGGTAATTTTGGTGATAGTAGCATAAAATCTATCTGGAATTTTTAGTAAAGATATATCAAGATGTGTACCTAAGTATTTTTCCTAGAAAGGAACCTAGGTATACATTACTTTAACGACTTTCAATTCAGGAGTTGCCTTAGTAGGTATGCACTGAAGTAAAAAGAGTCATAGCGAGTAATTACTAGATTAGGTCTTAGGGGTCCCCTTTGAGAATAACAATCTACATAGAGATACCTACTGTCACGATGCGAGCCTTGAATGGAGGGAAACACTATTGTTGTTGCGCGAGGAACTAAGTTACCTAGGTAACCACAAAAGCAGCGTGGATTGCTTACATATAAACAGTTTCCTTGTTCTGTTTTCTAGGTTGATTTCGGCTCCTCACACCCTGTGTATGTCGGTATTGCAAAACAAGGTCTTGGAGTCATGTCAGCGTAGTGACATATATTGGCCATAGTCCTGAGCAAATTCGCCCATAAAAATATTAAAGCGTACCCACCTACCCAAAATAGACCTATAGGTTCATCACTGATTTATATATCTGATTTGAACTCAAATGAACATTCGTAACAAAGAACAATTATAGATATATCAGCACCTTGAAGGTCGCTCGCGCGCGTGCGTGTAACATTTACCTCTTTGGTATTATACGATTCGCTACTTTTATGTGGGGCTGGTGTGCTCCCGCAAATGAACATTTGATAGTCAATATTATGTTCATTCTCATCGGTACATATATCGAAGTGAAAATTAAATCACTATAAATTTATTGCTAACAGGCATCGTACCAGAGATTCCAAACTCCCTAACATAGTACTCCCTGCGAACGATGCTCATCTAACTACCACCATACTTGTGTAGGGCCTATGTACTTCTTACCAAACCAATGCCGTATATTTCGTAACCCATTTAACTCGGCTCAGTATCTATCACAGGAGTAAGCGGGTCCAACTAGACTACAAGCTACATTAGCTCTTCAACCAATATCTCTTAAGTAGGTATGTTTCCTGCTGAGTATAACGAATATTCACGCGACACACCTAAACCGACAATGATTATCATCCCACGTGGCATACATAAGCCCTAACTGCGATGTAGCATCAGCAGCGTTGCATCTTACGGAAGATTATTGAAACAAAACTGCAGTGTATTTAGCCTCATCCATATATTTTCTATACAACAGCATGTCCATAAGCTATAGAAATAACGAGTGTAGTGTATTGGAATAGACATGTACTATCCCTATGAACAAGCCCATATCTGGGGATCGCAGCTGACGTTCAGGCCATATCTAGTTGTGAAGTTATTTATGAATATCAAGAGAACGTGACAAAACCCTACATTTCCACCACCATACCAGGGAGGCACACCGGCCGACTATAAATTGCCTAGCACTTTCGCCAACAGTGGAAGCTGTGGCCTGTTCTGCCCGACGGTGCGGTATAACACTTCTGATTCCAGCTGAAAATGGAATTGCCAGTCTCGCCGAGCTGGTTCTGGCAGTTGCTGTCTTCGTACAAGACGCAGTTCGTCCCATAGGTACCATCTCCGGTGGCTTGCAAACTGGCAATCCCATCTGCTGACTGGTAGCATGTCCCGCTGCACTATATTGCTCATTGTCAGACGTCAATGCGTATCATTGATAATAGAGGTTATCATTCAATAGGCATGACATAAAAAAGGGGGGAAAAGAAATCAACATACACTACCTGGATCAATAGCTCCAATCTGGTCATTACAGCCGCCGTTGCGGTAATATCGACCACACTGGCCGTTGGCAACTCCGGGAGATGCGCAAGCAGACCGTCGCTGGAGCTCGGAAGCATCGAGGTTCACGACCCGCGGGGAGATGTTGCGAGCTGTTGCAAACCCGGCTAGGACCAAGAGGCCAAGGGTCTTTGGGTTGACAAGCATGGTGAATGAGTTTTTCAAGATTATGCTGAATTATCTGTAGAAGTTGTTATTTCCGATGAAAGCTTCTTTTGTTGTTGTCGACAATAGGAGGGATCTGGCCATATATTTATACACAAACCTTGACGGCGACCTCGTACCTCCTCAACTAGTGATGACCATAAATTTCCTCAATACACCCAAACAACCTCTTGCTGATTTCGATACACATCACGATTCTCCTTCGGAGCCAGCGTGATCTAAGCATCCTGAGAAGGAATGCGGTGTGAGCTTGGGTAGTAGCGTGGTTATGGAGAGACAGAACTATGGTCACTTGAAACACCACTAGTTAATGCATCCCAATAGCCTATTTGTTCCCTGTGAGGAAATATTAGTAAATTGCACTGAATAGCCCTGCGAATCATGATGCTGAGTAGCCTAGGACCTCACAAGCCGTTTGTTGATCTCTGACTATTTAGATGGCATGCATGATTATATACTCTCAGCTAGGGAAGTATTAATGTTGGTTATTACGTCAGGATGACTCAGCAGGCCCTAGATGTATTAGTTCTCCTTTTTGGGTTCACTATCATTTTCTCTCTCTCTCTCTCTCATACACATATAGCACAATATACCATCGTGCCCAGTGCCCAATGTGTGTCCTAGGGGGTTATCCCCCACATTGGTAGTCACTGTTGTATTAGGTAACCAGTAGCTTTATTTTGCCCCCTTATTTCAAGTAAGCTGGTTCAAGTACGATGCTAATTGCCGTGCTTTTGACGTGGTGTACTACCTAGACTCCCCGGACCACATCCATGAGGCGTGTTATATCCGGTCAGCAAGGTTGGGTCGGAGAGCAAAATCAATATTTCGTATGTAAGCAAAATTGGGAACCTACATGTATAGAAGACCATTGGGTCTATGTTGTAATTATTCACTCAATCACATCATATATTCTTTGTATAAGACAACATCGAGATAGCTCATGACAATAATCTGTGAAATATATTTGTATGATTCTTTTCTTGTTAGATTTCCGGGTATCATCTTACTTAAAAGATGATCCGGCGAAATACATATCCATTATCCTACAGCATTAGTTATAATATACTGAGGTAATGATGGCTTCAATATTATCGCGCGGGGAAATAATAACTACCTACTCTATACCTTTGTCTCCTAGGACTTGCATTAATATCACCTGTACTCTATGTCTTTTGTTGCAACCGCCACCCCATTATTCGTGTTCCCAACCAGTAAGAATGGCAACTGGTTGCGAAAGAAGTGCTTACTCAATATAGGGAACAAACCTAGTTGGATGCACCCTTTAACCCCTTATTCAAGCACGGGTACTATTGGAAACCCAAGCACGTCAGAAGAAAAGCAAGGTAGTGAGGTTAAATATAGATCTAGAGATATTTTTTATTATTAATCATTATAACTTTTAGTAATTATCGGACCTCCCTGAAATATCCTACGTAAAGGGACAGCCTAACGCTGAAGTCCCAACATAAGGGACACAATACCCCGACTTCAGGGGGGCTTTCAAGTTGGTGTTGGCGTTCTTGTTCGAGGCCCCGGAAATCCCCATAGTGCTTTCTGAAGAGCCCTTTACCCAACAGAACTCCGTCTCACTCGGACAGTAATTGTCGCGGTTCTGGCACCGGTTGACACATGCGTAGATGCTTTTCGACTTCTTGTTCGAGCAGGTGACCGGTATAGAGACGCACGCCTGTTTTGAGGAGCATTCTGTCTTGCCCTTCTCTGGATCACATATCTTAATCTTGTCCGGCTTTCCGATAGATCCATGCCCTGCTGGTAGCCCATCTGCTTCCTCAAGGTTCAAGTCCTGATTGTACTCGACCTCGGGTATCGAGACAGTCAATGCTGTTGGCTTCGGCGGCGCGTTGGCCGCTGTAGTCTTATTGCCTGAGACAGCGAAACCCGTGGAGCCTTCAACACAGAGGGAGGAATCATCCCATGTGGCTCTTGCAGCATCTCGCCAAAGAGCTGTCATGTTGTATACATTGTCGAAGGTATACCATATCCGGCAATCAGCAGCTAGATACTTGAACTGGAGCGGGATAGTGTCTTTGTCGCGAATCTGGTCTCGCAGGTTGAAGGCTGCGTAGCTAACAACCATTCCTGAATCTCGGACTTGTGGCAGTTGATTAGCCGCAGTATCGCTATAACTGCTCGCATCATCTATATCATCGTCGATCGAGTACGCAGAGTATAGCCTCGCGCCTCGCGAACCGCTCGCTGCTTGCATTGGACCAGAGGTAGGGTGACCGCCAACTACGATTGTCTTAACACCACCTTGGTGGGTCATCATCTCAACAAACAAGGCACAAGCTGAGGAGCAGACGCCATCTGTAAGCTACAACATCATTAGTAGACTCCCTAGACTAAGGTATTCCAGCACCTACAATGACAATGTCTTCCGGTGCCCAGGGAGTAGGCCATTCAGGTTCGCTACCAGGGATGTACGCCAGCGGAACCCAACCATCGAATGCGGCGATGTCGAAATTCTCATTTGCAAGATCATAACGCTCCTATGAGTTCGATGTCAGTACATATAGCTTGAATAGCTATTAGGTATCCAGTAGTAGTTACCGTGAGAGAAAAGTTGTCTCCATTATCTTCTCGGGGGCCGTAGTATTCTGCCCAGGAAGTAAAGTTGTCTCCTGTGTCTGCGTTTAATCTAGCTGTAACAACCCACTCGTCTGCTTCCATTTCGTACTTCTCCTCAGCTTCCGTATCATTATCAAGTCGAAGTGAGCCCCAATAGTTAGTCTTTGCGGTTCCGATAATGTCCCCCATCTCATGACTTCTTCGACGGCTACCAGCAAATGGGTCGACGTTGGGAAAGAATCTCTTAAAAGTTGTGAAGACGAGCATTGAGGTGCCGCCGTAGTTCTGCTGTAGGTCGATCACTACCTTGGAAATTCCCCTCTCTGTTGCATTACCAGTGAAGTAAGCAACAGAATCAGCGAAGTTGCCGATATTATCTGAGTATTCGTCGAAACTTGGTATGCTCAGCACCCCTGTGGAGATATCATCGAGGAAATACCCAGTAACAAAGCCACCTCCAGTCGAAGCTAGATTGTCTTGAATGATATCGGGGTTGTCCGGATAAGCACCCTCACTAACTTCAGACCACCCAGTCGTAGTGTTACCAGCGTCATCTCCGATGCTACTGGCGTCTGCAAATGCTTCAGGTAGTTCAACTTCGTCATATGAATCTGGAAGGAGCCCTAAAACGAAATAATTATAGAAATCCCCGCCAGTCGTCAGAGGGCCTGTGAAGTCCGGATTGTTGTAAATAGCCAACCAGTAAGTTTCCAGTGGATCACTTCCGTTGGCAAATGTGAAGTTTAGGGCGTCACCCCAATACCCCTGAGATGGGTCGCCAGGGTAAAAGGTCGCGCCTCCCGAAAAGACGCTTACTGCTCCCATGATATCCTGTGCTGGGCCGCTCATCAACTGATTCCAGTCTGCATTCGGCTCAACCATTCCGATTGATTGAAGAGCAGCAAAGCGGGTCAGGAAATCCGTCACGTCCTCTCCGTTGATGGTTTCTATCGGAGAGATATCCCAACCGTGCTGCAGTCGGCCTAGAATATCATCTAGAGGCAGAATTATTAGCACAAGCTGAAGAAAACAGGCACGTTGGATTCAATTACCTTTTATATATACCTGTGGCATTTCCTTGCCATCGGATGACACAGACAAGAGCTCGTATGGGCTCGCAAAGGAAAATGCCGATAGTATGCCAGCGTAAAGATCGACATGCATATCATGTACTCTGTAGACTAGTTGCTGCATATCTGCTTCGAATGCATACTGGTTCTTGTATATACCAGAGGTGACATTTTGCTTAAGCTGCTCCAAGCTCCCGAAGAAATCGAAAGCGGGCTGCTGGTAACCTTCAGGGGGGTCTTTTACATATGCTAGAGTACTTTGAAATTGCATTGTTGTGTTATAGTAATCTATGAAACGCAATGCAACTGCATCGTTAAATGGGACGCTGACGAGACACGAGTAGGCAGCTTCCGCCCAGAATACAATATAACCTACAAGCAGTCAGTCAATAGACGTCTTCAACGCAACCAGACTGTCTACTCACCTTGGTTCACATCGTCTATTATATCACCACATACTGTGGGAACTGGATTCTCGGCACTTGTTGTAGAGGATGGTTCTTGCCTCCTTCTATGAGGAAGAGACGAAGGTACTGCGTTGGCGATACTGGCAAATATGCCTAGAATTAATGGGTAAACCAAAAGCATACTGGGCTGACGAAGTAAAGTATTGACGGATGCTGTATAGCGGCAGAGGAATAAAGGGGGTTGGAGAACGGAGCCGTTTCTACTTCATGATCTTCGAAGCTTTTTTTATATAAAATTTATAGGACTTATCACCTAAACTCGCCCCGATAGTTATCATCATATGACTCTTGTGTATAGCTTATAGCTAGTTACAGAATGCGGCACAGTTGCTTCCATTATCTCCTTCGTGAAGCCACCTGTGCCATGTTCACGGGGGTGGTCCGTAAACACTGACCAATCAGCGAAAACTCCCGATGGCGGGATCCTTTGTCCAGGGGTATAAAAATAACCCACCCATCGAGATAGAGGCTCACCCCCCGTCAGCTGAGGCTCTTCCAGCATCAGAATCGGGTCGGAGAAATTTACACTGCCTTAAAGCTGAAGATGATAAATCCTTTGCGTGGCATTAGCTCCAGGTTTGTAGCTTACATATATGCGTAGCTCCTTAACGCATCACACCACATCACGGACACCCTTGCCTGCGCGACATCCTACAGTAGTAGCGAGGCGAACTGCGATATTTTTGGGGGCCAAATTGGGAAATGTAAAAGAGCTCTTCGAATTTGTCATGGAAATACCTGCCCAACATTTCAGCAACTAGACTACTCGGTCGTAAGTAACCTGCCAATTATCCAGAAGGGAATTTATGATCACCTACCTAGGTGCCTGATGGATATTGGAAAATAATACACATCACTAGTGACGATGGCAAGACGACCGGAAGACAAGCAGACCCCCTTAATCCAGAAGTTTCTTAACAAACGACACCAAATACACCCCGCGATAAGTGAAAACCATTATCTAGGGCCGGAAATTTTTAAGCCTTTATTTGACTGGCTATTCAAGGACGAAGTTTTTGAGTCTTGGCAAAAAGAGGAGAGCAAGTGGATGCTACGATGTTTTGGTGGCCCCGGTTCAGGCAAGGTATTCGTTAGTCGAGAACTACTATTAGTAGAATGACATTCTCGTTTCCCTTTTCCAAGAATTTTCTCAACTGACTTACCCTAGACCATAGTGTCGGCTTTAGCTGCCGAAAGTCTGCGCCTTCGGTTCAGCAGTCCGAAACAAGCTGTCGCCTCCATATTCATCAAGTCAGACGTTGTGTCCAATGCAGCATCGTTTATAGAAGACTTAATGGTAAGCCTGTTACGCCAGCTCTATTCTCAGCATACAGGCATCCAGGGTGATTCAGAGGTATTCACGCACTTCGAGTCATACCTTGAGGTATGCAGACTGCATCAGCGCAATGTAGAGCGCCTCAGGTTTCTACGGAGGGCGCTACATTCTTGCATCACGACATTTGACCGTGTATTTCTGATACTAGATGATTTTGATAAATGCGATGAGATGGCAGAGCTCTTCCTCGAAGACGAACTCGCGAAGCTCCAGGAATTGGGTGTGAAGATCATGTTGACTTCGCGCATACAGTGCCGTAAAGAACCGCCCCTGAGCACATTCTGCGATGTCTGCGATTCGGAATGGCTGCGTGTATACTGGGAGTGCAGCACATGTCTAGACGAGCCATTCGTGATCTGTGCGGATTGCCGAGAACGAGATGAAAGCTGTCAGAACTGGTATGTCTTCGCTTGAGCGATTCCTACTTGGCTAAAAACAAAAGAAAAACCCACACTATACTAACTGGGTCAATGCGCCTCAGTGATGATAACAAGAACTTCTATGAGCCCTATACCCACAGAGATTTGGATATTGGTCTTGTTGGGGAAAAGCAGATGCTTGACTACATCGCCTGGGAACTTGAAAATAACCACGGGGACCTTGGCCTGGATAGCAGGGCTTTCACGAAACCTCCTCTTTCAAGACTTGGCAAAGAACTTAAAAAGAAGCGAAACCGGGGTAAGCTCAAAGAGCTTATGGACGAGATAGAATTCAAATCCTGGGGCAACATATCCATAGCTCGACTTCGATTGGAGATAGTTCATGAAATGAGTTCGGCAGATGAGATTGTAGCAGGCGACAGACTGCCAAGGAGTATAACTGCCATCTTCGACGCTGGCATCCGAAAGATTGAGCAGCAGCCTGAGAGCGAGCGCGAGGTTGGACTTAAGGCCATTGCTGCAATGGCTCACTTCGAATACGAGCAAGGCGTTGATTTCGAAGTGCTTCAGCGACTATTGCGGCTGACCTCTCGGCATTCATCGCACTCCCATATGCTGCCTCGCAGCCTGGAAGAGATACTGCAAGCCACAAAAGGGTTCCTAGTTGTAGAAAACCTGGACGAGTGTCCGTTCAGGGCCTATAACCAAGCTTTCCATACTTATGCGAGAGATAACTACAATGAGTCTCTTCTGTGGGCGTATGCCGAGCTTGATTTCGATAGCGCGGAAACCCTTAGGCCTATCAAGCGCTCGAAAACAGGGCTTATATCGCTCAGTACGGAAATCCCCTCAAGGCCACGATTGCCAAAACAAGGGGAAATTAATAAGGCTTTTAGCTTTCAAGGGATATCAGGCGCAGAGCAACGGAAGGCCTTGGAGAAAGGGGGTCGTCTTGGAATACAACGGCGAGGGACAACTTTCATATGAAATAAATACCCGAATGAATTGATATAGACTGAAACAGGACTTAGTCCAACCAGATTTTCGGACATTGTTTAGCATCTAGTTCTTCAGTGATCAAGTCTTGTTTGTGCTGCCTAGTTGATCGGACGATACATTTCCAGCTTTCCTTATTTAACCTGCGAAAGTTCATAGCACCTCTTCTACGAAAACGGCTTCCCCCCATGTTCTCAATAAGTATGCCAAATCCAGAGTAAAGAGCCTTGGTTTCCAATTCATTTTCTTCTAGCAGCTCTTCATTTTCAGTGCCAATATAGCTCGATAGGTGTTGTGGGTACTCTTTTGACGCCGCGAGAACCAACACCTGACATGGCGTCCTCGATTCTATGGGTTGCGTGTCAGGAAAAGCTCGTATATCGACTTCTTCTTGTGTAATACCCTCGATGACTAGTGCCCATTCATCATCTTCGTCAGTTTTCTGTAATATTGCATGCCCGATAAATCCCTGTATTTCTATAGCAGAATTCTTTAGGATAGGGGGTAAATCTCGGATATCCTTGGATCGACGTATAGTTGTCGTGTTTGAGGGGCCGGTGGCTTTTCTAGGTCTTTGTTCTGCCACAACCTCGTCCAGCTTCATCGTCATATTCACCAACTCATGCTTCCAATCAAGAAACGTATCAACAGCTTGTACAGGGTATATAGGGGATTCAATCTCGATCGAAATCTCCTCGCCATTGTGGTTTGTCGCTTCATAGAAGTATTCCGACATGCGCCTACGGTCCGCAACTTCAATTTTAGCTTCTCCTATTGATGACCAAGACCAAGATGGAAAGCCTCCGTCTTTTCCTTCATACCGAATCGACTTTCTACAGTCAATCACTCGCCACTAAATATTTTATAATTAGTGAGACAGCTTTCTTTCATAATTCTGAATATTGATTCGAGAAGGGGGGTAAAGGGAGGGGGGGGGGGGAGGACCTGAATAGATTGAGATAGGTTTAAAACAGAATCTCCTTACCACCAACTGCTCTAGCAGACCCCTTTGCCAGAGCCCGGAGAAATATTCTTCGGCGAGAGCATCGCGAACTTGCTTCGCTATACCCCAGATAGCTGCAAGTTTATCTGAGTGATATGTTAGGTCACAACTGGTGTAAGAATATACAGCCGTCTTCCAAAAAGTCTCGAGTGAATCGTTCGCAGAAACGACCAATGGCAAAGCAGCAGTTTCGGATCCTCGAAGTCTTTCCCGCCAGTGACGATCGGTCGCTCCAGTATCAAGAGGCTGTGGTAGACCGGACGGGAAAACCTCACAGGCACTAATAGTAGAACAGTCCCAGAAGATTTGTGACCTTGAAAAATGAAGGATTCTTTGAGACAACATTCGTTCTATGCAGGGGTTTAGCCTATGCATTCCTCCTTTGTTTTTAGTAGGATAAGGTAACATTAAGAGCTCACCTTGGAAAATCCATCCACGACTATATAACACACTTTGAAGAAGATCGCCACGCCACAACTCACCTGAGACAACCTGCCACTTGTGTTTTTGGAAAAGAGTCTGGTCATGTTCACTAGGTACATAGCGAGATGGAACTATGAGGTCCAAGTGCTCTTCTCTGTCACGGAACAGACCTCCGTTGCAATCCCCAGAATCGGCTGCGGCAATATTGCAATAAGAATTGCGGTACACCAAATGCATAAGGGGGGCCTCAGCATGCCAGTCATTCTTGTCGTCCTCATCCTGGATAATGCAAAGGGAGTCCATCCAAAGATAGCGAATCTCCAAGCGTCGGGCAACACGAACAGCGTGCTCCAGATTCTTGTTCCTGCACACCTCGCTCCATGGGACACCACGACCCCTATATTCCTCCAGATTGGCCTGCTTCAGCTCCGCAAACGACTTGTCTTTCCCCCAGCTATGACTTAAGGTCATATACGGGCTGTAGATCTGTTCCGCCTGAGTATCGACGATGCGCACGCGTTGCGGCGGCCATGGAGAGATGGAAGGCCCGACATCCAGGACTCTTGTAGGCATGAAGTCATTGCTTTTTGAAGCGCGCGCACATTTGACATGATGCGCATTACAATCGTCCAACCATTTTTTGACCTGAACCAACGAGGAGCTAGAATCAGTCCTCCCACCTAGCTGGCCACGCGCAATGCCGTATCCTCCCCCTGGCTGCAACTGCTGCTCGTCTTCCTCTGGGAGGAGGTAAAAAGTAACATCTGGCAAGGCGCTGCCACTATCGACAGGGCGAAAGGTGATGACGACGTGTTGCTGGATTTCTCTGATCTTGGCCGACCGACGGACACTCCACCAATACCAAGGCTTGGCCTGCTCATTGATGGCCGCCTTCGGACCATGGGGGTGTAGTTTCACGCAGAAGACACAGCCCTGCCGCGCGGAGATTTGAAGTGCAGCGCTATCGCTGTGGTGGAAACCCCAAGTCTTGCCCGATTCGAGGACGGTTATTCGACAAAAGTCACAAATCATATCGTACGTGTTAGAAAGTACCTAGGTTAGTCATTTTTCCACTTTCATAAGAAAAAAAAATTATGAGATAGGAAAACGATACTTCTTAGTGGACGAGGAATAATGGGACAATATATGCTAGGTTAGGAGCTTATTCAAGTAAGCATTCATGGATCTATATATAACCTTTCTATGTACACTTAGGTACCTAGGCCTATTAAGGTGGGTAGGTAAAGTATTTCTACTTTAAGAGAGGTATTATATAGTACCTAGTTATATGTTGGGGGCCAAAAAAGGGGGGTGGGGATATGTTAGGTAAGTACATAACCACCTATGTACTTACATGTATGTATACTATGTACCTAGAGGTTATGTTAGATTCCCGTAGGCTATTTTATTAGGGTAGGCAGGTGCCTTTCTTGAGATAAGGAAGGTATGGGAGCTATTTGCATATATCCTATCTACCTACCTAGGTATATACCTAGATATTGAGGATAAGTTGAAAAGGTACATAGTAGGTAGGTAATTTTTTAATCAAGGCCCCCCTCCCCCTCTCCTTTCCTCCTCCCCACTTTGGTGCATGTAAAACCTCTCCCTATCAGAAACACCAACACCTTCAAGGAGCCTTGTTCAAAATATGAAATAATGACCACTCCCCAACCAAAAGAAAGAAAGGTAGCACAGCATAGCATAGCAAAGCTGACAACATAAACAGGACTTGGGCATCAAACATTATTGCTGCAAGAAAATGCGATGGGGTAGTGACTCGCCTGCCTACATCTCATCTTGGTGCTTCTTCCCGTCATGTGGGAGAATCGTTGGTTTCTACCAAAGCGGCATGAAGCCTGCAAAGCAAACGATAGCCAGTGAATTTTATAAAAAAAAGAAAAACAAAAGAAGAAAAAGCCGCCGGACTGCCGTTTCAAAATGTCCCTATCCAGTAGAGCAGAGCGGCACATGCACGACTCAGCCGCGGCAGCGTTTGTCACGGGCGTGGTTGACTAGGTATGTACCATCTTCAACCCCGTACCCAAGGTAGACAGGAGGGGCAGATGTAAATAGTAGATATCTGACAATCTGCCAATTAAATCATCTACACGTGTTATACCATGGCCAGGCCTCCAGCAGGCTGCCCTCAAGGCTTCCTTCCATATTGTGCTGTTCTGCAAGGTCTAATGGGGGACATGCATCAACTCGCGTACACGAACACGGGATGACGAGCAGGTACGCAAAGAGAGCGTTGCCCTGGTACCTAACACAAACAACTAAGCGGTTAATTCTCTCTCCTTCGGACTAGAGGTTTCCTTCCATGTCCACCAACTCAGATTCTTGCTGCCTTGTTGTTCTGGCCTCCCGCCAAAGCCACTTCACCCATCCAAGATCCCCACCAAAAGCAAGCCTCCCTCCCAGAAGATCAGGACATTCATTGCCTCGGATATCTTTTCAGTTCAACCAAAACAAAATCTAGAGGTGCATAAGCTCCTATTATTTTTTTCCCCAAGTACCTAATCTCACCAAGAATCCTTTCTCTTCTTCTTTCCCCTTTCCCCTTTCCCCTCTCCCCTCCCCCCTCTCTCTCCTTTTCGAGCTACACCACAAGGCATTCCTTTCTGCCTGAACTTTCGAGTTCAACATCCATACGGAAACCCCCAAGCTTAGTAAATCTTACCATACCACCCCCTTCGACCAGGAGCGGCTTCATTTGACACACCTTGCCCAAATACAGGGAATTTATGATACATAGGCAGAAATATACAATCACCAATGTCTTCCCGCCAGCCATGTCCGTATTTCCCTCGAGGGAAATGCCGTCACGGGTCACGATGCAAGTTCTCTCATCAAGGTCGGCCGAATGCACCCAAGGCAAGCAATAGCTCTGCTCAATCCACCCAAGCCAGCCAGCTGCCTGGCAAAGCTACCCTACAAGAAGAATGGAGGACGTTCATCCAACAATCCAAGGTGGCGCGCTGCCGCCAAGGCAGGGCTGCCTCAACCCGATTCTTTCCTGTGGCTTTTCAGTTGATAGACGGTGACCTCGATAGCTCCAAGAATGTAATCCGACAGCTAGCGGGGGATGATGGTCTGCCATATATCGGTGACCTTGCCGGTCGATGTGTTGAGATGCCAGTCGGTATGTCAATTGCGGATTTATGGAAGAATCAGCTCAGACCCCTTTTCAAGCTCATCAACCATCGTCGGATTGTGGAATCTGCCTCTCTAGAACAAGAGGTAGCTACTATACACAATTATCTCCTAGGTGTTGGCGGCCAGAGGATGGGATCTATCTTCAACTTTGTTCTCAAGATCCTCCATAAGTGGGACGAATTGTTGATCAAGGATGAGTCCAAGATGTCGGCGACCGAGCTCTCTCTTGGTGTTCTGTCGAAAATTGTCGATTGTAACACGAACAACATGGTCAGCGAGGCTTTCAGTGAGGTAGCTAAGCTCTTCGCCCCAATAGTACAAGAACCAGTTGGGGCATCAGATGAATTCTCTCAGCTTCAATCACAGAAATACCTCGACTATATAAATCGACGTTTAGGAGTGGGAGATGCGATCCCAACCTTTCGCGGGGCAGTTCAGGCGCCCATAGAGCGTGCTGAATTTGTTCTGCGCAGAGATCTACCGGGAAAGTACTCTCCGGGCGGACGTCGTCATGACAACGACTTTGACGAGATCTCAAAGATACGGATTCTACCAACTGAGAGCGAGATTGCCTCATCTCGAGCAGAATACCTCCCGACAAATGATATATCCCAATTCCACGTCGCAGGAATACGAGGCAGGCTTGATCGAGAGTTCCGACTCCTGCGTGAGGACACTGTCGGCCAGTTGAGAGACGTAGTAAGAGCACAGATGGAGATAATGCGAAACCCGGATCCCCGTGCTAAGAAGCGGTCGAACGCCAATGTCCGAACATACACGTATGAGGACCCCAAGATCCACGATGTGCAATTTGAAAAGTACGACGGGGTCGTGTTTGTGCTGCGGTTTTTGCAACCAGTTCCAAAGATCAGTCGCTCGAAGCGAAAGCAATGGTGGCTTCAATCGAAACGACTACAGCCCGGCAGTCTCGTGTGCGTCACACCCGCGAACGGAGCTGTCTTGTTTTTCGTGGTTGCGCAGTCAACTATTCGGTCTTCCGAGGAAAAGCGTCCCAGCGCAGATGCACCTTCTGATGCAGACAAGAAGAATCCGTTGTCTCTCTCCGATGACGAGGGATTCAGCTACGTTCACCTCAACCTGACAAATAATAACCCTGAAGCTCTTGACGATGCATTACGATGGTACCGAGGTCCAGAGTCGCAACATCCACGCTACCTTGTTGAGTTTCCTGGCGTCCTATTACCCTCGTTTTCTCACACCCTTGAATCGTTACAGAAGATGTCACGGAGACCAAAATTGCCTTTCACGGACATAATTGCCGCCGCGCCTGGCGATGGTGCTATCGTAAATATCAGACCCCCTCAATATACGACAAGGCCTGGGTTCTCATTCGACTTGAGCTCTATTACCCACAATAAAGCCCCCTTCTCCTTTTCTCCGAAAGATAGGATGGATCCCCAGAAACTAGCCGATTGCTCTCAACTCGATTTTACGCAAGCAAATGCCTTGCTGAGCACCCTCTCCCGGGAGATCTCGTTAGTCCAAGGCCCCCCCGGTACTGGAAAGAGCTACACTGGAGAAAAGATTATCAAGGTCTTGCTATCAAACAAGAAAAAGGCTTCTTTAGGCCCTATTCTATGTGTCTGCTACACAAACCACGCTTTGGATCAGTTACTAGAACATCTTCTGGATGATGGGGTCAAGCAAATCATCAGAATAGGCTCTAGGTCAAAATCTGAGAAGCTTGAAAAGCTGAACATCCGTTTTGTAGCCAAGAATATAGAGAGAACACGATCAGAGAAGCATACGCTTTGGGAGTGCGAGAATTCGTTAGATGACAGTCAAAAGCGGATGAATAGGAATATACAGGAGTTAAGACATTGCACTACCCTACAAACCCTCGAAAAGCACCTAGAGCAAGGGTACCAATGGCATCACCGCATACTCTTTGGTCCGATGATTGATGACGAGGGATTCCAAGTTCAGGGCGCCAATCGGAAAAAAACCCTGGATAAGTGGCTCCAGGGAGGTGTGTCTTCGAATAGACCATCGCGCCGTGTAGATGAACTTCTGAAAGCAGATTTGTTCAGCATGACGAATTCTGAGAGACATGACTTATATGATTGGTGGTTGGAAGAAATCATGGATCCTATCGTTGTGCGCATCCTTTCAGAGGATACTTCGTACCGTAAGGATTATAAGTTGAGGAACAATGCGAGAGACGATATCGATCTGCGTTGCCTTCAAACAGCCGATATTGTTGGTGTGACAACAACTGGCCTTGCCCGAAGTCTAGACCTCCTTAGCAGACTTAATTGTAAAGTAATGCTCTGTGAAGAAGCAGGAGAAGTTCTTGAAGCCCATTTGCTTACTGCTCTACTCCCATCTGTTGAGCACGCTATTTTGATCGGAGACCACTTGCAACTTCGTCCTCAGATACAGAACTTCGATCTACAGATTGCTAACCCCCGCGGGGAGCGATATTCACTCGATGTTTCGCTCTTTGAAAGGCTAGTCAATCCACCGTACGACACCGATGCCAGGATCCCATTTTGCACACTTGATACTCAACGGCGAATGCATCCTAGCATCTCGAATCTTATCCGCAACACCTTATACCCCAGCTTAGAGGATTCGGAGAATGTCAAGGTGTATCCTGAGGTCAAGGGAATGAAGCAACGTCTCTTTTGGTTTCATCATGAGAACCTGGAAGCTTCTGCGTTGTCATCAGACCCCCTGAACACGTCCCACACAAACGACTTCGAGACTGAGATGACTACAGCGCTCGTATTACACCTCATTCGTCAAGGCTCTTACGGACGGGGTGACATTGCTGTTATTACACCTTATCTAGGTCAATTGCACAGACTTCGTGAACGTATGTCGAAACTTTTCGAAATTACTGTCAATGATCGGGATGAAGCAGATTTAGAGATGATCGAGCCAGATCAAGAGGAGCTTGAAGGGCCTTCTAACCCTCAGCCATCGCGCCATCCTACCAGTCGATCCAGTAAAGTCAAGCTACTTGAAAGCGTTCGAGTTGCTACTGTTGATAATTTCCAAGGAGAAGAGGCCAAGGTTATTATCATCTCCCTTGTCCGTAGCAATCCTCAAAACCGATGCGGATTCCTCAGTACATCAAATCGTATCAACGTGCTACTCTCTCGAGCTAAACACGGGATGTACATAATCGGCAATGCCACTACTTACCAAAAGGTGCAAATGTGGTCAAACGTCATCAACATGCTTCAGAAGGACGGCAATTTTGGCGGGCAGTTCCAACTCCAGTGTCCACGCCATCGAGATACCCCTATACAAGTATCGCATCCGGATCATTTTCTACAATTTTCGCCTGAAGGCGGATGCAATCTACCCTGTGATAGACGCCTAGAGTGTGGCCACATCTGCAAGAGTCGCTGCCATTCAGGCATACTCCATGACGCCGTGAAATGCCTTGAACCCTGTCCAAGGCCTCAGAAAGGGTGCCCTCACCCATGCAGACTAGTATGTGGTGATAAGTGTCCTCGGCGATGCGAAAAAATGCTCACTGAGCTCAATCTTGTATTGCCGTGTGGCCATATTGTATCTCGTGCGCCCTGCTGGCAGGTTCAAAATCCCTCGCTTATTACATGTCGAGAGCTTGTTAAGAAGACAGTGCCCGGGTGCCAGCACACTACCAAAGTCCCTTGTCATACAAACGTCGAGGCTGAAGATTATCATTGCAGAGAAAGGTGTAATGATGCTCGGCCATGCGGTCATAACTGCAAGAGCCTATGCTACCAATGCAAAGAGCGTAAAGATGGCAAGGTCATCAAGGAGCACCACGAGATTTGCAGCAATATCTGCGGCCGTGGGTACACTACTTGTCAACACAGCTGTGCTTCAAAATGCCACGGAGAGCTCAAATGTCCTCCGTGTGTTGTAAAATGCGAAGTTCGCTGTAGTCATTCAAGATGTAGTAAGCTTTGCCATGAGCCTTGCACCCCTTGTGCGGAACAGAGCTGTGCTTCTAAGTGCCCCCATACAAGATGTACAATGCCGTAAGTAACCCCTTCTTCGATTAATTCAACCCTATTTCAGCGATAGTTTTTACTTCTTAAGAGGCATCTAACGCGTTTTTTAGTTGTGCAGCCCCTTGCGATTGGATACCCTGTTCCAAACGATGCGAGGAAAAACTGACTTGCGGTCATCAATGTAAGTGCATACGGAAACATTTTCTTCTAATCTTTTTGTCTAACTTAGTTAGGTCCTTCAACATGTGGCGAGTCCTGTCCAGACGCCAAGTACTGCCAAACATGTTGTTCCCAGAAGATCGGGGCAACCGATGTAGACTTCATCATGGGCTCTCAGTATCACGAAGTTGATCTCGACAATGATCCTTGTATCTTCCCGGATTGCGGGCATTTTCTCACTAGATCCAATATGGACGGTATAATGGACCTAAAAGCTCATTATGAAATATCTCCTGAAGATGATATTCCCGTCGCGATTCTTCGCTCATCAAAACCATTTTCTATGGAAGAGGTCAAAGTCTGCCCGAGCTGTCGCGGCTCTCTCCGAAACATTGCGCGCTATGGCCGAATAGTTCGCCGTGCTATCCTCGATGAGGCGACTAAGAAGTTTATTACTTGGTCTACTGATGAGTTCACCGGCCTAGCTATGCGTCTCCTCAAAGAGCAAGAGAAGCTCGAAAACACACCCAAGCCCAATGGCCCAGTTACTCCAGCGCCCGAAAAGAACAAGAAAAAGGTCATTCTCAGCTTTGGGAAATCACGAGCGGTGCAGCTCGATGTCATACGCAACTTCGTCGAGAAAGGTCGATATACCACCATTTACTCACTATATCAAGACATAGGCGCCTTCAGGAATAGAGTTAGTCGAGAAGAACAACCCTTTCAGCGCGTAGCGGACTTCGTACAATACGCGAATCGAGCAGCACGGACGGAGGGCAAATTTGCATTCGATGAGTCGGTTATCCAAGCCAAAGGCCATCTACAAGCGACGGCGCTGCTCATGAAATGTGAATCAGCCATGCTACAGGATTTCACCCGGCTGTACCAGAACTGGAAGGAGAAGCCAGATGTCAAGATCAATTTATCTCACCACTTCAAGGATTGCGAGAACCTAGTGGTGCAGGCGCGAGATTCGCATCACCCGCGCCAAGAGGTAGAAGGACACCTCTACTTTGCGCACTTCTGCGCGATCGCGCGCGGCCTTAGCAATGCCGAAACCAATCCTGCTGATCTTGAGGCCCTGAAGACCCAGGGCAAAGCGCATATAGATGCGGCGCGAGAAATCATCGCCAGCCATAAGTCGGCAACCATCTTCGAACCCGAGATTGACGCAGCGGAAAAACTGCTCAACGACGGTGTTATGTATACGGCTGTGTCGGCTGATGAGAGGCGCGCCGTCTACCAAGCCATGTCAAACGAGTTCCGCGGTACAGGCCACTGGTATGTCTGCGCGAATGGCCACCCCTTTACTGTCGGTGAATGTGGCATGCCCATGGAACTGGCAACATGTCCCGAGTGTCAGGCGCCTGTTGGGGGCCAGAACCATAACCCTACTCAAGGTGTAAGGCGCGCAGATGATATGGATGAGTTGGCGAGGGATGTCGGGAGAATGCATATGTAGTGTGTAGGTTGGATCGGCCATAGGCTAGACTTCAATTTGCTCAGAAAAGGCCAACCCCTATGTAAGTATAGATCAGGATGTGTTGGGTGGGAGATAAAAAAAAAAGCCCCTTTGTGGAAAAAAGCGTTTAGGCTAGATTGCTCCCAGCTTCATTATAGATAGGTCCATAATATTGGTGGTTAAGTGAATATGATTTTTGCAAGTCTTTCCGCGTCCTCCCGCGAAGGGGTATGCTTCATCTGACATTCTAGGCACTTCGGTCCCCAAAGAAGCCGAACACAACATAGCAGCCTTTCAAGGCTAGATGTCCAGATACCAATGGAATTAACCTAGATTAAACATCGGGCAATGATCTCTAGGCTTTCGGAGCGAGCACAGCATATTTATGTATAATTTCTACTAAACAGGAAACTACGAAGCTCCCTGATCGTCAACACTTGACGGTTACGCCCCCCTTACCTCAGGATATATGGGCAATTAAGTCGTCCCTACAAGACCTTCGTATTAACCAATATAGAATGGCCACCTTGAAACCAGTATCCGAGTGTCCAAGCCATTCTGTATATTCTGCAAGACTTACAGGAGTAGGCCGATAAGTCTAGAGTAGACGAGTGCTATAATACTTCATCCCTATACCTAGATGACTCAACCACTACTGAAGCCTGTCATATTGCGTATAATAGATTGAGGTTTGAGGGTGACCAGATATGCAGTGAGGTGTGATTGCCCTAATGAATTCTAATCCCGAAAGATCACATGTTTCATTAGAGTGCTTATAAGCAGACTGCTAAATAGGGGCTCAGACTTTATGCCTTTTTGATATCTGAGAATTCATTTGATGCTGGAGGAAGTAGATGCAATATTGTTGTTTTCTTCTTCTTAGGTTTATTGGTTAGTAGGATAACCAACGTAGCATCCTATCTAGACAGAATGTCTCAATTTTCTGCGGTCATCGGCCTACACATGAACTGACTTACAACTTTCAGCACATCATCAGGAAGGGCTGAGACATATATGACGAGTTTTCTACCAAAGAACTACCTGATATTGACAGGGAGAGGTGATCCACGTCAGCTGGTGTGTCTCCTTCAGATTTCGGTGAGGCCATTCTCTGATGACAGGACGGAACGCAAAAAGGGTTTCTCAAAGAATTTCTCGGGCGACTGCATTGCATTCAATGCACTAATAGGGCCGTAAGCCTTGGTGTATGTGTGATATCACTTGGTCAGTCCTCATTAGGAGAGACTAAAAGAAATCCATAGGAATGGGTAGCAGGCGTGCAACGCATGTTGGTGCGTTGCACGACTCGACTATGGAAAACAGCCATTTCAATAAAAGGGACGCTGCTGTTACTTTTTTATCTACATGACCTATTACCGCGCGCAGCTTCCACGGTAAGAAGCATCACCGCCGAGAAGGCAAAATTGGTACTGCAACCCTACACAGCCTTGCTCGGAGATTCAGCAGGTCCTAGCTGTGGTCCTATCTGTACTCACCCATGGAATGGACCTCCGTGGCGGGAACTAGAGATAATAGCAGTCAACAAGTTCACCCTATAATCATGCTGGCAGGTGATGTAATGCATTGGCAAAGCTCTAAATCCCGTTAATACGAGATGTGAGATGTGAGCACCGATGCCATGCCGGGACGAGGCGAGATGTAATATGCCTACTGTATGCGGCTGGTAGATAATGATTCGTATGTTTTTTTCTGCCGGCAGTCATATCCCATGCCGCCTGCAGGGGCTATGCAGCTAAGTATCGCCTATTCACATATACGACGAAGGTATGTAGTTGCAGTTACGCAGCCAATTAATGTTGTACTACGGGTCCGTGATGCTGCATTCAATAGTCGAGATATCACAAGGAAGGCTTGTAAGCCGATGGAACGAATATTTCCGGTGAGGTTAACCGCGGGTTTTGTCTTACTTTCACAGGCTTCGAGCATAGCCTGCTGTATTTGGTACTTAAGTAGACGTTCTTCTCCGGCTTCATCCTGGTGCTGAGAGGTAGTTAGCGGAACCGTCAAAGAAATACTTAAGACATCCAATAGCTTCACCGAGCCAGAATATACAGCTAGTCCGAGATGGCCGAAGATACCCCCAGCCTCAAAAATGCCGATTCTATGGCCCAATCCTTTTGTGCCTGCGCTATTGCAAATTTTGAGGGACTCAGGCGTATCGATCTCCCAACGGGAGATAGGTTGAAAGTCACCTTGGAAGAGCTCGACAGCCGAGTTCGACGACTCGAATCCATCGATGGAATTGCACGGCCACCGCCTATGCAAGAGCCCTCCTGGGATACGCTCACCTGGCGCATCTCTCGGCTTCCACGCTCATTCCCTGAGGTATCGGTCCCGAACCGCGTGCCCTCCTATATCAAAACCTCTCTGCCGCTCTTGAAAAGCACGACCGAGAGTATGCAGTCCCCTGTTCCCATAGCCTGGCCGGATGAGAGCAAGTTGGGTGAAAAGGAAGTCTTGAGCCAGGTTGTTCAGTGGCTCTGCTACATCGCTGGGCGGCGTTCTTTCCGAGTCAATAGCATCCCGTTCGAAGTCGGAGCAGTATGTTCGCTAGCTCTCGATCTGTCTCTCAACTCCGAGTCCAGACCCGGGCACCCCTTCAACCGATGTCCAATTCCCGCACCAAGGCCTGTTCCTATGGGGCCTGGCATCCCAGGGAGAAGCTACTTTCATCCTTGCATCTGCCCGTATCAAAAGAGTCGGTTAAAAGACGATCTGAGATCTATCTTGGATGAATATAACAAAGACTGTCGCCGTCGTGGTGCACGATGGCGAGTGGCTAGCTGTCTCAAGAAGCTAGCTTTCTGGCGAAGAAAGCCTGTTAAAGACAACGATGCAAGTACGATATCTACACTCTCTTCAGACACTCTCGCTGTTTGATCTCAAATACTAGAAGCGGGACTAGGAAATCAGCGTTGGAAATTTTCTCCTATATTCGGGCTCTTCTCATCCCAATGTAATGGTATCTATACGATAAAGTGAGCTTTTGAAACGAAAGAAAACAAATAAAAAGAAACGAAGGAGCAATTTTCTCCCCTTGTCCCAGTATACAGCCGGAACAAAATCGCTTGATAGGTTTCCTGGAGACAGAGCAGAGACATGGTTACACAACCATCAGAACAATACCTCGATGTTTTTTCCACACGTAAATAGAGAGGACTTTAGATGCTTGTTGAATTCTTACGACCTGATGGATTTCAATGAAAATGCGTACTTGGGGACTTGAGGAAAGCGGACTCTCAGTCACTAGCCCAAGCGCCCCTTTTCCCCTTATCCACCCCAAACAAGACGAAAAAAGAACCAAGTAGATTCAACAATATAATCACATTTCTGAGACATTATTACAGATAAGTAATGGTATTACAAGCGTATAACGAAGTATCCTTCCAAAACGATATATATGCAAATCCGCTCACTTGTATCATGATATTACCCCTATAGCCCCCCTTCCCCCCATGTAATAATTCCTTCGGTCACAATGAACATTCCCCATTCGGATTTCTTTGCATGCACCCCCAAAATCGTAGAGATCATATATCTCCCAATGGCAATATTTTTTTTTGCCACAGTTAATAAATACATTGCCGTTCATCAGGCGCTCTCTCTATCTCTCTCGAGGCTGTCCACACTCTCCATTGGCCAGCCTCTGAAGCCCAATGTTACCCTACCCCATGGAAAAGAATCCTTACATAGGCCAGCCTCAGACAGTAAGAGGGAGAAAATAGCTCTTCCATTCCCCCCCTCCCGCCTCTTCTTCCCATCGCAGCCTTCTCAGTTCGGCTTACAGATGCGGAAAATCCTCCATGCAATATTTCATTGCCAATAAGTGCGCCACGAAACATGTGGCAAGGAACTAACAAAAAAAAGATACGAGTTTCTTCCTCTTTCAAGCCCTGGCTTGTATGGCGGTTGGGGTCATATCTACCCAAGCTCGCTGCGCCCTGCCGCGTTTGTATTATCATGTCTTCCCTGGACATAAAACCTTATCTGTCTATGCCTTTCTCTTCTTCTCACACCCCGGCGTCGAGAGACCAATTCTGTACACAGTTACCTCCCCTTCGCCCTTCTTTTCGTTTTTCATTGTCGTCTTTTTTCTTGGTCTCTTCATTCTTCCCGTCTTTCTAGGTCGTCCTTATCCTCTTGATCCCTTGACAGAAGCATATATATGTGAATTTTTTTCCCCTTTCGTAAGATTTCGTATGATATTAAACAAAAAAGAAAAAGGGCTTTTTCAACCCAAGAAAAAAAAATAAGATTAAAAAAAGAAGTGAAGATGGGGAAGAAGGGAAAAAGAAGGAAAGGGGAAGAAAGACGGTAAAGGTTCTTCTCATCGTCGTACGTGTGGGTATTTGCTAGGAAGAGTAGGTATTTCAATATCCCATCTCTTCTCTCGCTGTCTCATGTTTCTCTTTTCTTGGTTGATCTCTCTTTTGACTCATTCTGTTCGTTTTTCTTCTTCGTTCCTTTCTCTTCCTCTTCTCTTAATAATGACTTGAGTATGTCGAATACGGCGAGACGTCGTGTGCGGCGACCTGCGAGTACACCGTAGGCGATATACCATCAACCGGGGACACGCTGCGCTGGCCGATGCCGCCGGGCCCTAGCTGCTGACCGATGCTTTGGTCGGAATACCGCGATGTATCCCTGTTGTCGTTTTCGTGCTCCTGGTGTTCCTGCTTCGGGGACTGTTGCTCCTGGTGGTGCTGTTGCTGCTGCTGCTGTTGGTAGTGCTGCTGATCCTCCACAGTGCTACCTGGAAGCTCCACAGGGGCAACCTGGCCGGCGCCCTCGCCAAGCTCCGCGAGTAGTGGCATGTCTGCTGTCGAGTTGGTCTTGCGGGCACCGTGCCCGAAGGCTGTGTGCTTCCACTCCTCGCGAGGGTTCGGGAGCTCGACAGCACCGCCCTGGTGGTTCATGTGCGCAAACTCGACCGACGGCGTCGACGTCGCCGCCATGCCGTATGAGTTCGTGTACTCCGTAGACGGCGCCCAGGGGCCCGCACTGGAGCCTGGCGGTATAGCAGTGGCGCCATTCTTCTCGGCAGCACGTCGCCGTCGTGAGTACAACCATACGAACCAGGCGGCGAGGCCGAGGGAGACAGTACCAAAACCTATACCAACACCAATACCTATCTTCGCTGTCGAGGACATCGTGCCTGGTGTCGAGGCAGCATCTGAACTTGATGGGGAGGCGGTCGCGGTCGCGGTCGGTGTTGACGACGATATGACGGCGGATGCCTGTGCGAGGAATGCATCTTTCGAGACGGCAATGGTGACGCCCGTGCCGTCACAGTTATAATCGAGTGTCTCCCAAACGGCAACCAAATCGGACGGACTGGTTTTCGCAACGCAAGTGGCGGTATTGTACTAAAATAAAGGGGTAATATTTGTAAACATTATATTCCTCTAGTTGAATAAATACAAGGCAAAGAATCCCCGAGTTGCCATCTAGAGGAGATAGCATTTTACCCGGTCAACAGCCTCAGTGCAATTCGGGGCTTCATGGCTACATAGAAAGAGGAAAGAGGAATCACTATACATACTACGGAGAAAAGAGTTAGCCATTGTCTTTCTATAGTTTACATAATAACAACTGAATAACGATGGGGACGGAATGTCAATGATAAAAAAGGTAAATAGAAGAAATCATAACAATAATCATCATAACAGAGTCTTGAGGCCTCCCACCCACGTGAGCGCAGAATATATCCCCATACGTACCTATGAAGTTGCCTTTATTCCTACAGAGGCATTGGTTTAGCTCGGCCCCCGTATTTCCGGTACACGAAGTCTGGTCCGCCGCATCGTATAGACATTGTTGCGAATCGGATGGATACGCCGAGAAGTCGTTTTCGAGGGCGCGGACGATCGTGGGGGCGGTTTGGAGCAGCAGGCTGAGGACCAGCGAAGGCGGTAGCAGTAATATTCTCATGGCTGCGTCTGGTAGCCGCTAATACGAACCGTCCGTCGGTATAATCTTTTTCTTTTGGTTGGATGGAGGCGCGTTTATGCCCTTGCCTTTCTTTTGTTGCCTTTGCCTTGCCGTATATAGTTTACAGCTAAACACAATCAAATACCAACAGCCTACAGATGTGTGTATATTGACTTCATTGACATCATTGGGCGGTGCCGATGGGAGAAAGAAGCAGAAGAAGAAAAGAAGAAAAAAAGGGAGGCAAAGATTTCAAGAACGCACACGCCCGTTTTCCCATGAGTTCATTTTAGAAGGTCGGCCGCGCGGTAGAACTGGGCGCCCCGACGATCACTCTTCTTCAAGTAATAAATAAATTGACAACTCTCTGGGACAGAAAAAAAAAAGCAGAGCCCAGACCAGCCACTCTCGCTCCGCTACTAGCACGAACCGACCCGACTTGTCTACACTAGATTCAGAACACGAGCCCATGAGTTGTCCCCTCCCCCTTCCCCCCTAGTGGGCACCGCCCAAAGGGCTTGCTGCCGGCTTCTATTTGCTTGCACTACATGATTTAGGGCGTCCATCTAAAACCCCGACCTTACCATCATGAGCACAAGCTCGAGCCCTCCAGGGCTATACCGGGGCTGCTGTCAGGCAAAAGCCAGGGAACCGGGGTGAGGCTATACCCTGTCCCCATTTCGCCCAAGCCGTGACATTGTATCATTTAGAGCTGCGTGGACTTATCTCTCTTTATTGCCAAGCCCCTGAAAATTAAGCTTCGACCGATCACATCGTTCATGATTGGTTGTCAGGGGCCAGTTTCACGTTCACGAATCATAAGTGTGCTCGAGATGGGTGGAGTTTTCCGGAAAGAGGTGCATACGGTTTTCTCGGCCGCGTCGGCTTCCTGTCTTGGTCGTCTTGTCTCTCTGATTATCTAGCTATCAGTCCGTCTCTCCTCTCTGCTTTGTCTTACCGCTTTACGTCCCTTCCCCACAATCCATGCTTTATGCAGCCAAATATGAGACTAGCAGAGGGGGTATAGAAGGAAAAAAGAAAAAAAAAAGAAAAGAAAAACAAGAAGAAAGAAGGGGAAAGAAGGAAAAAAGACCATCTAAGCCCGATCTGAGAGCTACCTGTTTCTAAATTAAGTAAATTTCTAAGACAGTCTAGTTGAGCCTCTACACTATACACCGATGTGGTCACCGTGAGATCGATGAAAGAATACCAAAGGGGGAGGAGAGAGACATCATCATGCTTACTTCCTATAGTCAACCATTTGAACCTAGCACGAGTCGTAATCAGCTATTAAATATAATCCCCTCCATCCGATGAGATATTACAATCACACAAAAATCATGAAAGGAATGTCCTAACTTACCTATCTATAACCATAGTAAAAGTTCAACTCTTCCTAATTAAAATTACACACACTACTAGTAAAGGACAGAAAGAAAAAGGAAATAGAAGAGAAAAGAAAATAGATACGCTATCTAGCCAAGTGAAACCGAGGAAAATATCAAGAAAAAGAGAGGGAGGAGACAGAGGGAAAACAGGCTAAAGAATTAAATGAGGGAGCCAAGAAAATATCTAACCACCTAGGTTCTAGCCCATAAACCTATAAATTGATGTTTACCTACTTGTCGTAAAAACTATTGACCGAGATCACGCTTCCAATCCATAGATGGACCGGGTCTCATCTGATTCCTGATGTATACTAGTAGTGCATAATTTTCATGCAGAATACTATACCATTCACCCATCCCATAACTTACGGTGGTTCTCAAAGATACTTCCATTCTTTGTTTCATAAATTACGTCGGTATGTTGAGATATTTTCCCAATCTAATACATAACAATCAATCTGATGCAAAAGTCACACGAGTGCGGGAAAGAGAAGAGGGGCCAGAAGACTGAACGTATTCACAGAACGCAGTGGACTCGTGAGAATTTACATATATATATATATATACCGTATCAGGGAGTATCTAATGACGTGATCCCGTGATCTGTATTCCGACAAATCCACCCCTGACCGTATCTAGAACCGACATGACATAACATGACGACAAGAGACATATACGCCATCAGATGGAAGAGTAAAAAGAAGCCGAGACCAGGATCCAGAGGGGCTGGGCAGATGCGAATAGTGCCCAACCAACAAAAAAACAGCTCTCGCACTCCGCCAGCGAAACAAGAACTCCGACCATGATGATATGCGTGAGTAATTGCCTATTTTTCTGGGTCATCCATACCGTGACAACAAAACAAAGAAAATATAAACCATCCGCCTCGCGCAAACAAATGTATAGGGTATGTGGAATTCGACGTTGCTGGGCCGAGACTTTTGAGTATCATACAGGAATCAAAATCCTATAGCGGCAAGATAGGCAGAGGAAAAGACAGGTATACGTGAGGCGGATTCATCGAGAGCAGCAGTACAGTAGTCTACGCCAAGTGATTGCCATTGGTGCCGTTGGGTAGTCTTTCAGGCGACTCCCGAGCCCGCTTGATTCCATTAACATGTGTTATGGTATGCGGTGAGACGCTTGTAGGTGATCGGTTGCCACCGTATTCTACAGCTTCGTTTGATGCCAAACTCCTCGGCGTCAAGTGAGCGCCGTTAAGCACAGATTGCTTTTGTTGCTCGGTAAGAAGGTGGCCTAAGTTCTGCTCAAGGCAAAGACGTGCGTAATCGGGCTCGTCTGGAGTCACGGCAATAAGCCCCCGCCTCGGGACGCGGTGCTCTGGGAATGGTTCTTTGCTCGGCTTGTACTGTCTGGGCTTATCTTCGCTAATAAGCTGGCCATTGTTGTAGTGCTTGTATCTTGGTGCAAAAGATCCCCGGCTCTCCGCATCCGGATCCTGTTTCCACTTCGCAGGAGAGCTCCATGTCGACAAGGCTGACTCGTGCTCTGGGAGTTCGCAGTAGCAGATAGAGAGTTTTACATCGCGTAGATGAGAAACGTTGGGTACGAGGTGGAGGAAGTCGGTTTCCTTTTGAATTGTTAATTAGTTTCAGCCTAAGCATACGGGATTATCATGTGCAACTTACCTTGACGAAGAACATTTCCGTCTCGAAGAAGCACTTTGCTGCTTCTCCAC
Source organism: Camillea tinctor (assembly GCA_022578605.1). Lineage (NCBI taxonomy): Eukaryota > Fungi > Ascomycota > Sordariomycetes > Xylariales > Graphostromataceae > Camillea > Camillea tinctor. Next base: position 1,022,068 of record MU394051.1, read on the forward strand.
GAAGTTGTTCGAGTCGTCTGTAGCCTACAGTGTGAGGGTTGCCGCCGTAGTAGTCCGAAAGTTGCTCTCCGAGGTGGTAAAGTTTGCCCTCCGTCAAAGCGTATCGGTCTTGTTCTAGGCGCCATACGACCCGCTTTGCGACGTGCGATACAGGAATGCGTTCCCAGTCGGTGTCTATAGCTCAGTTAGCTTACGTCTTTCTAGGTGCCATAAAATCGAGATCATCACTTACACTTTGAGAGCGAGAGGTCCTTCTCTCCCAAGAGCAAAGCGACCTGGGTATTCAATAGCCACTGCTCTCGCCCGCCTGGCATGCCAGTCGCCTCTGGACGAATCGTGTCATAACGAACACCTTGAGCTTTGGAGAATAGTTCTGCAATTTCCCTTCGCTTCGGATCCGCACAACCGTCGAGCCAGCGTAGAAGAGGAGGCAGTTTAGAGAGTCGAATCCTCTCTTGTTCTTCTTGGCGAGCTCGCTGCAATTCTGCTTCTCGCGCGGCTCGTTTGCGTTCTCGCTCCCTGCGCTCCTCTTCTTCTCGAAGACGTTGGGCTTCTTCTGCTGCCTCCTTTTCGCGGCGGATCTTTTCTTCTTCTTCCCGCTTCTTGCGCTCTTCTTCCTCCCGTTGTTTCCTCTCGCGTTCTTCCTTTTGTTTCCGTTCTTCTTCCATCCTTGCCTTTTCTTCTTCCTCTTTGCGTCGTAATTCTTGTTCAACTCGGGCGCGTTCCTCTTGTTCCTGGCGTCTCTTTTCAGCCTCCTGCTCTCGTCGCTTAGCCTCTGCTTGTTTTCTCTCTTCTTCCTGGCGTTGCCGTTCAGCTTCCTTTTTCTTGGCCTCTTCAGCAGCGGCAGCGGCTTCTGCATCCGCTTCAGCCTGACGTCGTTTAGTCTCCTGGCGCTCACGCTCACGCTCACGCTCGGCCCGGATATCACTGTCTTCAGTTGAAACGGTGGTGGGTGCGTCACGCATCTCCACATCGGTTTCCTCAGAAGCTACAACAATGCTATTCTTGTCCGCGACATTCGATCTATCTAGATCCCGCCTCTCACGATTTACCTTCTTGACTTTCAAGGAATCCTTACGTTCAGGTTCCGAAGGGCGTTGTCGCTTAGCTGGTTCTCGTGATTGATCCCGTTTATGCGTACGATCATCAGGTGAGGAAGTTGATAATGGGTGCTTTTCTCGATTCTCGGCGTCCAATTTCCTTCTCTTGATAGGCGCGTCGCTGTCATCTTTGTCCCCAGTTCCATGACGTGGTGGAGTAACACTAGACCTATGTCTCTTGCCTGGATTATCACCACCTGATAAACTCTCCTTCGACTCATCGCGCTTCAGTGCCTTTGTCCGGTCATGGTATTTCTCAGAGAGTCGATCAGATCGGCTCTTTTCTCCCGCATCATCGTTCTTAGCATCACCTCGATCGGTGGCGGAGTTGTTCGAGGCCATGCTTGCACGACGCTGCTTTTCCCGCTGGCCCTTGAGATCTTTGCCCGAAATGAGCTTTCGTCGTGGTTTCATAGCTTCGCCATCGGAAGATCCTCCTACGAGCTCAGGTTCGGAAATTTTCGACTTTGTTGGGGCTTTAGACATGGCGGGAGATACTTCACGGTCGGTGCTAGGGTGCCGCTCTTCCCTTTTTGGTCGTCCAGGTCCACGTTTCGGTGAAGTCTGCTCGTCATGGTTTCCAAGTGAAAGCGAGCGTCGTTTTTCCCTAGGGCTGCCGGAAACCTTAGTTGAACCTAATCTCCTCTTTGAGTCAATATCCCGAGAGGGACTTGATGGTCGACGTCTGTGTGACTGACGACCACCATCAGGGCTGGATTCCCTGCGGGTGACACGTCTAGATTCTTGCTCAGTGTCTCGGTCCCGCCTTGCAGGTGAGGATTTTGCCTTCGATCCCTTGGAGCTTCTCTTAAATTCATCATACGCGTTCTTCAAAATATGCTCTTCTTCCTTCCACATGGGTCCCTCTCTTCGTCTGGCGATTTCGTAATAGGTCTGTCCCTTGAATCGACGTGTCGGGTCAAACCCTGACGCGTTGAGGAGAAGCTTTATAACCTCAATATTCTCCTGGCCAATAGCGGCCAGCATCGGTGTCCCATGCTCAACTGGAAGATTAGGCACAGGGCGTGGGTCAGGATTGGCACCGCCCAGAGCCAAAAGCAGCTCAACAACAAAACTATGACCTCCACGTGCGGCATTAACCAAGGCCTCTGGATCATCGCAGTGCTCCTTGACCTGTAGCACACGTGTGACTGTCTCGTTGTCGCCACGGGCAGCAGCCTGTCTAAGGGTCTTGTCATCAAGATTCATGTACAAAAGGTGATTGCTGGTTTTTGTCGATCGTACAGTTCCTCCCCGCCTCTGGGCCGCCAGAGTGCTGCTCGCCGATGCTGCTGGTGATCGACGGGGGCTCTCAGGGCCGTGGGACGAAAGAGCGTCATGTAAATCTTGTGGGTGGTGGTCCTCTGATGTGCGTCGTAATTCACCCACACGCTCTTTTGCTTCCTTGAGAGCAGCTCGGATCTCGTCAGCATTGTCCAAGTCGTCGGGTACCTTTTCGAGGGGTTCATGGCCTTCAGCATCTGCTTTGCGAGGATTAACACCTGCTTTCAATAATATCTTGATAACACCCAGATGACCATTTTCGACAGCATCCAGCAGTGGGGTTTCCTTATCGCTGTTCCGACAATCAAGGTTGCATCCTGCATCTATGAGTAGCTGAACAATATCCTCATGACCATTCAACGAAGCAATCTGCAGAGGTGTATTTCCAGCATAATCAGCAAAGTTTAGGTCTTCGGGTCTCTCTGACAGCCGCTTCTTGGCCATCTCATATTCGCCTTTGGCACAAGCCTTGGCGAGCAAGGTTTGGCCGTGGTTATCAACGTGCTTCTTGTGAGGCGCCATCCTGGCGGGTGATATGGTCGATTCACCAGTAACTGGGGTAGCAATGCTTCTTAGCTTGGAGCTTCGGGGGTGCGGGCTTCCACTGGCAGAAGAATCATCGGATGGATAGTCGGTGGATTGGAGGGGTGCAGGAACGCGTCGCTTCTTCGTTCCTAACCCGTTCGAGGATTGGGAGGGGAGTTGGGTTGAAAGACTTCGGCGGTGTATGCGGTTGTGGGGCGAGGGAGATCGATTCCGAGCGGTGGATTGCTTATCCAAATGTCGACCAGTTGAGGCTTTGTGGTCTCTATCTCTTGCATTTGCAGGACTATCGAGGCCAGCGTCTGAAATGCGTGGACGACGAACTTTGCGGGATTCCCCTTCGTCCTCGGATTCAGCCTTGGGAGCCTTGCGTTTGCTGGGAAGTTGCCGGTCCACAGATTTGGCTTTGTCTTTAGGAAGTTGTTTCTGTGCTCGAGGTTTGGAAGATTCTGAGCCCGATTCGGAATGGGGGTCACCAGAGGTACGACGCCTGTGGCTAGGATCGTTACCATGGCGATGGTAGGCAGGCGGAGAGGCAGGAGCGGAGTTGACACCAACCGAGTTGCTGCGTTGCTGCTTCTCTCTTTCCAGAACCCGCTTCTTCTTTCCTAGCAACGAAGCCGCAGAGGTATCATCTGAGGCTGAGGGAGCTCCATTGCGTTCGCTGTCCTTGCTGTCCTTTCCTTCCTTCAGAGGTTTCCTCGGCGGAGGGAGGATATCATCAATCTCGCCATCACTCCTATCCTCATGCTTGATCACCTTCCTAGGCTTCGAGGGAGAAACACCATCCTTTCCAGGCAGGACAATGGTCTCAGCATCCGAGTTCTGGTCGGGCCCTACATCGTCATCTGGCGCAGCTGACAAGGTCGATGCCGACCGTGAGTCCTTAGTTAGGAAAGCCAATTTAGGGTTTAGCGGAGATTTGATGTTATTGGTGGTTGTGGTGGTCGGCGGTTTGGGATCGTCAGGCTCTGTATGTCTCCGCCTTGGAGAAGCAGCCTGCTTCGTGTTTGAGGACTCGACAGCATTCTGCGCATCCATAGCATTCAATTCATATACCAGGGTCTCATACAGTACACCATGATGGCCACTCGTGGGTGACTAGTTGACAAGGGAGGGTCGCGTTGGAGAAGGGGAAAAAATAAAAATAAAAAAGAAGTATGTGTATATTGTATATGGTAAAAATCAAGGTACCCTATAGTGGGACAGGCAAAGAGAAGTCGGTCGCAGGTTTGGGACAGGACAGGTCAAGTTAGGGATGGAACGTGTATGAGAATGGATGAATGGACAGATAGGTTGATGGATTTAGATGGGTAGGTTAGAAAGTAAATGGATGTGGATGGATGGATAGAATGGGTAGATGGATGGATGATTCAACCTGAATTGGAGCTAGCACTAGGTAGGTAGGAGCCGGAGGAAAAGAAGAAAAAAAGAAAAAAAATAGTGCTACTACTTTTTGCTCAACAAAGGTATTGTATGGTTCAATTAAAAAGGGGGGGGTTGTAGAAGAGAGAGAGAGAGGGTGTAAAAAAAAAAAACAAGGTAAGATACCAATATACTCAGTCAACAGTAAACACAAGTTGATTAAGCTCTGATCTGTTCCCTGTCTGGGTTTTTCTTTTTCTTTTTGGTCTTTCTTTCTCTTTTCCTATCCTCTTTTTAGTCAAGAAATTAATTCTTGCACGGCACAGGATTTGAAGGTTGTTAGGTTTTAGTTTGCATAGAACGGGAAATAGGTAAGTGAGGTAAAGAGGTAGGGTAGGTAAGGTGGTAAGGTAAGGTACTTCCAGTATGTAGCAGCTAGGACAAGAAAACAGACAAGTGAAAAAAAAAACCAGAGGAAAAAAAAAAAAAAAAAAAAAGAACAAGCAAAAAGGCAAGTAAGAATTAGCACAAACGGGGTGTGTGTGTGTGCGTGTGTGAAGACTTGCCTCTTGCCTGACATGTCCTGGCCTGGTCTAAACATGGACTAAGGTCTGGTAGTATGGATCTACTAGGCCATTAATGGACTAGCGTCTCCATGTAGCTAGAGGTGGTGCGGCCTAGGTGCTCTACCAGTATGGGTACTTATGCATTGCAATGGGTGCAAGCCAGTGCAACCCAGTCAGTTGTGTGGTGACACGGGCTGACTGCACTGGTAGGACCTCCAAGCACCTCTCTTTTGAAGATCCACTAATTTTCGAGATCAGACACTAGTGATCCTCACCTTTGATTGGTTGTATTATGTTAGGAGGTGGCCGGTCTTGGCCGGTATAGCCGTAAAATGTGCACTTTTTTGCCCCCTCAAGTTAACCAAGTCCTGCAGGTAGTCCCCGCCCCTCATCTCCTAACTCGCCAGTTGGTTGCCTAAGAGGTTTTTTTTTTTTTTTGTCGTCTTCTTCTTATCCCTTCCCTCCTTCGCCTCTCTTTACCATTCTTCTTTTATTTATTTTTTGTTACCGTCTTGCCTTGCAGGATGTCAGGAAGAGAGAAAAAGGAAAGAAAAACAAGAAGAAAAAACCCCCCCATGAAAGTTCCCCTCTCGTAGGAAGTAATATATTATTATTCATGTTGTTTGTCTACTTTTCCCACACAAATACTCCGTGTGGTTTATTACTTGTTACTGGGTTCAGTTGGAAGCTACAGATTAAGTATTGACCATATATCTATGTACATAGCAACCTACATATGTACATCCACCAAGTACCCTTTTTTTCCCTCCCTTTTTTTTCAGGGTTCTTCTGATAGCTCCTTCTTCTTTTTTCCTTGTACAACTACATAATACATACAGTACTTAAGTACGTACCCTCACGAAGTCAGCATTCGATCTGCCACTCATCCCATCCCATCCCATCCATCCATCCCATATCCCCCACTCCCCATCCACCATTTTTTCTCTCCCTCCATTTCCCTCTCATCCTACTGATAAGCCTGTGCAGATCGTTCGTTCTACATACATTATTCATTCCATCATACATCATACATCTCCCACCCTATCGTATTTGCTTCCAACCCTACCAAGTTCCGAAACTATCGATACGTGTACATCTATTTTTATTACTATTCTTTTTCTCTTTTTCCTTTTATTTTTACTTTTTCTGCACCTAAATTTCCCTTCCCCCCTAATCTATCTCCTCATGTGAATTTCTTACTTGTTTCTTTCTGTCCAGATTAAAACCGACCCAATTGCAGCGCCTCCACCAGCAACAATTTGCGAAAGGCTAAAGCACCTCTATAGAGAGGGGGAACCGTGCTCTTCCCCTTCCACTCCTTTGACCTGTCGATCTTTGTCTCCTATCTAACACTTCATTTCTCCTCAAGTCTGGTTATAGATCTGTGCCCCGAAGAAAAAAATAAGGAAAAGAAAAAAAGATTATAAGAATAGCCTTCGAGACGAAATCAATCTATTTATGGCTTCTAACGCTAACCCTTCACTACCCGACTCGCTCGACCAAGCACGAATTACCGTCCTACCAGCAACCGCCTTCTACATCTCCGACTTCATTACTGAAGATGAAGAGGCATCCATACTTGATAAGATAGCTTCAGCACCGAAGCCTCGGTGGAAGCAGCTTACACATCGACGACTACAGACCTGGCCATCTGACCTCGTGAACAATAAGTTGATTGATGCCCCATTGCCCGCTTGGCTCGAAGAACCCATCGTGTCCCGCCTCAAGACCCTCCGTCTTACACAAGATTCGGACCTAGTCAACGTCTTCCACGACAGCCCTCACCAGAGGCCAAACCATGTGTTAATTAATGAATATCCCCCTGGCGTAGGAATAATGCCCCACAAGGTATGAATACCGGCGGGTTTGTATAGCAAGGTGAGGGGCTCATCTTGCAATAGGACGGCGCGGCCTATCACCCCGTTGTTTGCACCGTAAGTCTAGGGGCAAGCCTTTGTCTCAATATCCACAAAACCAAGGAGGATGGGGCCTTGGAAGCCGAACCAACTTGGAGAATTCTACAGGAACCTAGGAGCCTCCTCATCACCACTGCCGACCTCTATACACATTTCCTTCATGGCATCGCCGATGTCACTGAGGACGTTGAACTCTCTGAGAATACGATTGCCAATTGGACACTCCTTCGATCGAGCACCGATTTCCAAGATGGACGGAATGTGCGCCAAATCCGTACTAGCTTAACATATCGAGATGTGATGAGTGTGTCGAGACTTGGGAACAAACTAGGCACATTTTTCAAGAGGTGACATAGGCCTTGATGCGTCCATCTCAAAACACGCCAGGTATCATCTTCCATTTTCCATGGACTTTTTCTTGCCCAAATTTGTCGCAATACCATCGCTTGGTCCCATTTGCGGTAACACCGAGGTTGATTGAGACAAACAGCACAGCGCACAGTAGCGTCTTGTTGTACAGTTGACCTTTAGGAGCTGCTGTTATTGCCAATGAAAGGTACAGCAGGCATTCACAGGTGTAATGTGGACAGACCAGGTATTGAAATAAACCATCCTCCGGAAGCGAATACTTCTTCAGACCGGACAAGTGCTTGTGGCATCTGTACTGCATGAGCCACGAAAACAGAAACATGGGAACACCAATGGCCAGATTCAATGACAATGTCTCGGTGCTAAATAACGTTGGTTTTGAGGACCAGGCCGACTCTATACAGAGGTTAATATGAGGTAAGATGCATAGGTGACGTGGTGACCTACGGGATCCTTCAATCCAAATAGCTATGCTTGTACATAGGTAAAATGAGTTACCTAGGAGCCAGTGAATGACCCACATTCTGGAAGACGAAGGCCGTAGGACAACCAAATATTCATACAAGCGTCTGGCACCTTGAAGACACATAAAGAACCATACGAGGAGTACCTGTTCGATGGTCATAGAGGCAGACGTATGCGAAGCTTGGTGCTCAGCAAGGAAGGCAAAAATTGTTCCACGGCGAACATATTGGACAGCCCAGAAAATTGAGCATGATAAGGATAGAACATAGAAATGAATGAACCATGAATGAGGCACCTTGCCCACAGAGGTGAGCCATCTGACGAGGTTGATGAGAAACCCCTTTTCCGTGCCGTTCCTTGCGGACCTATCTTGTAGAGCGGATGACGACCCTGATGCTGATGCTTCACTCGAACCTCGCGCACCGTATTGTGTAAGCAACTGTTGAGCCGTGGCGGGAGCAGCCGCGACAGCCAGCACGGCCGCGGCACCGAGCACATAGTAAAGCTGGCATAGCTCCGCCGGGCTCAGATCGGCCACGTAGGTGACTAACGAGTTTACCGCTGCGACTGACATACTGCCAGGTAGGTGGAGAGGAACCAAGGACAAGCCTCGGGCAAAATTCTTCCAGTTGTTAGTTAAATTAAGTGACAGACCCTTACCTCCCCAGTAAATATTACTTTCGTAGCTACGTACCTCCTGAGAAGCTGGTTGACCGACTGACGGGTTGAAAGGTAGCACGTGGCTCGTCCTCGCCTCGGTCTCTCGCACTAAAGGAAAGCAAAAGCTTTCCAGCGCCTAGACCCTACCTGGAAAAAAAAAGGAAAAAAAAGGGGGGGGACGGGGTATGCTTTTACGGTACTATGCTATCAATGCAATATATGTTTATTGAGTATACATGATCGATAGGTTAAATACTTAAGTGCATAACAAATTCACAACTCAGATAAAATACATTAATTAAAAGTGAGGCTTAGAAGAGGAGCGGCAAAAAAAGAAAAAAAAAAAGAAAAAAAAAGGTAAGAAAAAATTGAGGCTCTCACTGTATCCAGTGAGGCATCGGGAATTGAGCCCGATGCGGGGGTCGAACCCGCAACCTTGAGATTACTTAAGTAAGAGTCTCACGCTCTACCGATTGAGCTAACCGGGCGGGCGCCATGTTGGGGTTCCATGGTTGGAAACACCAGGCCGCTATGATGATATTTTAATGAATCCTTAGCGAATTATTTTTTTTTAAAAAAAAGTTCAATTTCTTTTATAGTCAAATTAAATATGTGTATGTGATCAATGACATGCTCAGTCAAGAGAGGAGGAACTTGTGCAGTCGGTCACGTTCAATGGTAGCTTGCCTGCCTTACCTTGCGACTTCTTGAGACTTACGATATATCAGTGGACGACCACTACTTCAAGAAGGAACAGATGATTTACTCTTCGGGCCTGAATAAAAAACTTTGCCTAGTTACAATAATCGTCTTTCCAATTAGATGTTCCATATAGAGACTTTAACTATTATCTTTTTTATCCCTTATTCCTCTTTATCCACTTCCCCTTTCTCCCTTTTCCCATCTCCTTGACGCTAAAGGAGGCTGTAATATCATCCCTATTCACATTAATACACATATCCGCGCGAACTAGGCGGAAGAAAGTCACGTATATATTAATTGTAGTTTTAAACAGCATCGGACCTTTTTCCATCATCAAATTGAAATATAGTGTTCGTCATGCTCCGCATTCTTGTGTAGATCTTTAGTCATTTCAAGGGTTATCCTCAGTATCTATGAGTCATGGGAGTTAAGACCCAGGCACATGGAAGACTTCTTAGAATCATGACCTATGTGCTCGAAACAGCCTATAGCTTTAGTGTCTATTCCGAGGTCAATATCAAAACAAAGTATAGAAAAGAGCATTCAAATACTTAAAGTCCTAAGCTGAGCACTTGTTCTAGCTTAGGTAGTGCCTCAAATCACTCGATCCTCGTCATTGAAATGGCAATGCCTATAAAATAGAACAATAGCACGAAACTACCTTAAGTATTAGTAAATGACGAAACCAGCTCCCCAACACGATTTAGCTTTATTGTTCTGTTGTCATATTTATGCGTATGATTCTAATTGAAGTAACATACTAACATACTACCCTCCAAGGAGGGCAGTACCGCCTCGCATAGTAACCACAACATCATTAACCTCATAGTAATAATCCAAATATTCAGTTGCTTTGACCAAGGAATCAGTTTTTTACATGCTCAAGCCTAGTGTCATGACAGCAATCAGTAGTATTATGCCTCAATTCATTAAGACACATTTATAGTTCAGCATATGGAAGACTGGACAAGTCAAAGCAGAAGAACAGCAGTATAGCAGGAATATTGAGGAGTATTTTTCAAACGTGAGCCTAAGGAACAAGTCCAGAACGAACCATGCGGCTATCATATATAGCATCGAGTTGTGTTCAAGGATACTCCGTGGTTATATGTGCTTGTTGAATATACCACTTGACTAATACGAAACACCGCTTTCCAAATCCACGTTTCTTGTCACTGAACTAGAGTGTCAAGCTCAGGGCTAGCTAGGCTTCAGTATCCATCTACCCTTAGATATGGCCTATTGACCTTCACTTCGGGAGACCTAGAAATCATAATATCATGCTATATCCATTGATATATTGTTTGGATAGTCTCACCCCATATCACTTGTGGCTAGGTTTCTTAGGCTAGGCAAGCAACGATATGAATGTTACAAGCATATTTCAAACCTCGAATACCCACCATGCCTTTCTCTACGATCCAGCCTTCTTGACCTTTAATGTGTGTAGACGACATGATACCCCTAAGGCCTACATACCACAATTCTCCTGCTACTAGTTAGTGTAATTTAGCCTTATCTATACACCATGCCATGCCCTATCTTAAAAACCACGCCTGGATTGAGCGGGGACAGACTAGGTTTTGAGGATAGTCTTGAGGAGTTTTGCTGTCCTTGCCTAAATGTCTACAGGTTTCAAATGGGAGAATATTCGTTAGGTGCATTGCTTAGAATCGCGATAGGATCAACCGACCCCATTTCAAAGTAAGGTATTGGGAAGTATGTCTAGGAGATAAATGGAATACTTTCCCTTGCCGTCATACTACAATACTTATGAAGACATTTCCTTACCTCTATACCGCCATATCGAATCTTCCTAAGTTGCTATGGTATGTCACTGTCATCGCAGAAGCCACCCTATTATTGGGGGATTTGCCCCTAGTGCGGACGTCACCCATTATATATAAATACATTTCCCTTCCTATAGTCTTTTGAAAGACTAAACACTTGTATATGTCTCCCCCCCCCTCTTTTGTCATAATGCTTCTTTATTATCTACAGCTGTACTTAGCTTGATCCTTAACGTGACAGTCAAATACATTGAACATCTCTTACAAAATTAAGATCACGATCAATAAATAAGAGCTACCTAAGCTGGACATGTAATGTGAAGTGGCTGAGACTATGTACGTATATACATTCTTTTTTGCAGGAGAAGACTTTTCAATAATTATGTTCTAAGATAAGATAGACTACTCTTCTGACTTGAAGATAGTACAAATGTCTCTCATATTTAAGCGGCCCAGGGACTTTGTCATTCCTCTTCCAGTAATGGACCAGACAAATGTGATACAGTAGGCATGCAGAACTCTAGAGTCTAGACGGTATAGATTATAGTGCTCCGTTACTGTAAAGATTTGCAGAGAACATCAGAGCTATGAGAACTATCTACACTTGAATTCCCTGTCTTTTTTGCAATAATGCAGCTATTGTGTTCTTATAGGTAACGCACTAGCCCTGGCTGATAGTTATAAAGTTATTATCATCTACTGCCTATTCATTCACCCACCTTTATAGAACATTTACAGCAAACATTCCACGTTAAATCTTGTGTAAGGAGTAATGGACCTTACCTAGGTGTATGCAACCGTTCATTCACTCACTACTTACCTAAGTACTTATAGTTCACGAGCCAGCCAGACAATTATAAGCTTAACAATACTCTAAACCGAGATGTTGGGTTATAGCATATCTCTCTATAAAGATACCTCACCCGTCGGCTAAATCTCGGTAGATTGCGGGGCCTTGACATCACTGATAAAGATTTCCTCAATTTCCAATCGATGCCCCACCACTTACTTCACCAAGACGGTCAATTTCTCAAGCATCCAACCCAGCTACCATATCAACAACATACCGAAGAGGAAGAGGTATCTAATCACTTACAACACAAAATTGATAAAAAATAAAACAAAAATAACCCCATAAAGCAAGATGGCAACGACAGTGGACAAGGTAAGAAAGCCCTGACGATGGATGCGACTGGGAATAATAAGCTAACTGGTTCACAGATTAAGGAGATCGAGGCCGAAGTGAGTTGCCCCTCCAGCCTTGGGCCTTGGATATGTCTGGTGCTCTTGTTTTGGGGGCGATAGCCTCGGGTCAACATATGCCCGGTACTAAACTCTAGAATTATAGATGGCCCGAACTCAAAAGAACAAGGCTACCTCCTTCCACCTGGGCCAATTGAAGGCAAAGTTGGCCAAGCTCAAGCGAGAGCTCCTGACCCCCTCGGGAGGAGGAGGTGGTGGCGGTGGTGCTGGTTTCGATGTCGCCAGAACAGGGGTTGCCAGTGTTGGCTTTATCGGTTTCCCGTCCGTGGGGAAGAGTACCCTGATGAGCAGACTGACTGGTCAACACTCTGAAGCCGCTGCGTACGAGTTCACGACCTTGACGTCTGTGCCCGGTCAGGTTATGTACAATGGTATGCCTGTCACCAACCCCTAAAGGCCTACCCACATCCTCGGGCCGTCAACCCTGTATCTCGATGACCCTGTATCACAGCTGTTGTTTCTTCATTCTGATATTATTGGTACAGGAGCGCCCCTGCAGATGATTGATCTCCCTGGTATCATAGAGGGAGCTAAGGACGGAAGAGGTCGTGGTCGACAAGTTATTGCTGTTGCTAAGACCTGCCACTTGATCTTCATTGTGTTGGATGTAAACAAGCCCCTAACTGACAAGAGGGTTATCGAGACGGAGCTGGAGGGATTTGGAATTCGGATCAATAAGGAGCCGCCTAATATTACCTTCAAGAAGAAGGACAAGGGTGGTCTCAACATCACGAGCACTGTGCCGCTAACTCACATCGACCACGACGAGATCAAGGCCGTGATGAACGAATACCGCATTAACTCGGCAGATATTGCTATTCGCTGCGATGCTACTATCGATGATCTTATCGACGTACTAGAAGCTAAGAGTCGCAGCTACATACCCGTCATATATGTCCTCAACAAGATCGACGCCATCAGCATAGAGGAGCTAGATCTGCTGTATCGAATTCCGAACGCAGTACCTATCAGCTCCGAGCACGGGTGGAACATCGATGAGCTGATGGAGGCAATGTGCGTCCCGGCCTTGATACTTAAAGATATAACTATGTCACTCATGGCTAATCTCCTTTCTTTACAGGTGGGAAAAACTTAAGTTGGTTCGGGTATATACGAAGCCCAAGGGTAAAATGCCGGATTATTCTTCGCCTGTCGTACTCCGTTCCACTCGGTGCACTGTTGAGGATTTTGTAAGTGTGCCTATCGGGAAACAGTTGGCTTCAAGCTAGGATTGTCGTGCTGACCGAAGGCCTTCTAAGTGCAACGCAATCCACCGAAGTATCCTCGAGCAATTCAAGAACGCGATAGTATACGGGAAGTCTGTGAAGCACCAACCGCAGCGGGTGGGACTGGCCCATGAATTGGCCGACGAAGACATTGGTAACAACCAACGCCTGCACCTATTGTTACGATTAGATCATACCTCGTGTGCTAATTTTATACGCCGTAGTTACTATTGTCAAGCGATGATCGTCGACTACACCTGAGAACGGTGCCTCATGCACCTCGACGCCGAAGATTCTAAAAGGTGCCCTTTCCAGCTAACTCTAGGTATCTAGGGAATTTACACATACACAGACACACACACATATTCACTCCCGTGATGCGACTTGACGCCGAGCTTTTGGATCCCTCTCGGTAATAGATATCACACGTACGTAGTACAGAGGCCAACTTCACATAGAGAATAATCTTCATCTGTGCAAGGCTGGTGGGCGGCTGCATAACAGGGTCTCGCGGTTGTCTACCGTTAGCGGGTCAGGGACGAAGCCGCAGCCGATGCGGCACACTAAGAGCAAGATGTTCATTTGATCTTCTGGAATGGGCTGGTCACGCACGATTACAGTACATTAGTGGACATTGAACAGCCTGGCTAGCTGAGGATCTGTCAACACGCAGGTCCTGGCCCACGAAACGCAGCCAAGTTGAGAGGTAGTCTGCAAGTTAAGTTGAAATATTATTACTGGCTTGCCCCCCTTTTGCGGGGGGGCGAGGTTTCCATACTTCTAAGGGACTCGCGCAAGCTGCATCTTGAAATCATCAGTGACCGAGCAGAGGGCTGCAATCATAAACACCTGCATAACCGAACGGGCCTGCCTCGATGCGGCCGTCTTTCCGATGAGGCGTGTAGGATGCAGAAGCGTGCCTTAGTCTACAGGAGGCCGTTGAGGTACGCTTCACAGCACCGCACCACCTACACTAACCTATGTACGTATGTATGTATATATGTACATACGTACTTACATACATATGCTAAGCCTATCTAGCAAGTAGCGCACGGTGTAGAAGTAATGCTACACGAGTGAGACCATCAATTTTACCGGCCGACGTCTTAGCCTGGCTCTATCGTAGCACGTTAACGATCGGAATATTTTCAATCCTTTTAGCCAGTCAACATAGAGAGTGTCCCTCCAAGACAGCGCCGAACTGCAAATTGGTGTTTAGCTCCGACCTTTCACAGCGCTTCTCTAGCCGCCGGCGACGCCCACAGTATAACTGGGAGTGCGGCCGTGGAGAAAGTTCTCCATTATGAATTTGGATTTATGGGTCGCTCTTCTCTGTCAACTCTCGTCCAACAGGCGCGCTTGTCTTTTGCAAGGTCGACGATCCAACTAACCGCAATGGGCTATGATTTCTTGTCATGGCTCGGCGAGCGGGACCACTTTGTCAGCACTGATGCTGAATCGAGTAGCTGTCTGACGGCATATCATGCCATTCCCGTATTGTCTCTCTAACCATGTACCGCACTTCGACCTGCAGCAATATAACATAAAGAAGCAGCTAGTGGGAAGTACATAACAGCAGCCGTATACCTGCCAAGACCCCCAGGACCCCCAAGACTCCAAGACCACTAGCCAGGACCTAGAGCCGCGGGTATCTACACTACACTATGTTGGCCGCTGGTGCTGGTCCTGGCCGCTGGCCGGCAGCCTCAAAACCGAGCACAGACATTGCGGAGCCACCCACCAACCCTTGGAGGTCTCGACTGTCTACTACCTAGTGTACCTACACTACACCATATGGGGGAGGGAGATTCTTAACTTACTCCACAGTTTCCCAGGTCATCACGGACTTTGATCCCCTTTGTAATAAAGCCCTTATATTACCTACTTATGGGTGGACGTTCGCCATTACGGACGTACACTAGGTAAGTAGATAGCTGAATTTCAATTTCGAACATTGATCCAGTCCCAGTGGAATCTCGGGTTGGATCTGGTCATTTCTTCAACAATGCTTACTTTTACGATTTAGCATGACCAACATCTGTGATGATTGTGACGGGCAGCGCCTAATTCTCGCGTGGCCTTTCAGACATTGTCTTTGCTTTTTTTTCTTCTTTTTTTCTTTTTATGTCCCCCCCCCCCTTCTTCTTGTTCCACCTATCTCGAGCCTTAATTTCGTACCATAAAATTCGACATTGGGGTTCATTGTTGGTAGGTAATTAGTCTTGTACGTCTGGTCTACCTGCCTATTTCCCATCGAAAATAAATAAATAAATCAATCAAAAACAAATAACAATAACAACGTCGTATTCAATCTTTATGGTCGAGACAGATGCAGTCGAGGCTTTTGAAGCATGACGTTACCTCGAACCTGAGCCACGCAAACTTTACGTATGTAACTCCGTGTTCAGGTCGTCGGCAACACACAGTCGAAGAAGCATTCCACGGACAATCTTGCATTTGTAAAGCCTCACTATGAGATCATACTGTTATGGGAAGAGTTGCCGACCCTCAAATTCGAATTGGGGAAAGGAAAGCCTTGCATGAAGCGGAATCCTGCACAGCCGCCTCGCGGTTTGTAGCACAATCTCGGCCCTCTTCGCGACTGTACACACACACACTACACACACATACACCCCCCCCCAAGGAAACGCTAAACTCGAACAAGTCCTTTTAGCTTCCAGGATTCCTCAAGCCTCGCAAAGAGTTAGGCATTGATAATCCAGGATTCAGATAAAGCTGACCAACTGGAAGACAGCCCGGCGCACGGAAATGGTCTCGCTCGCTTGGACCTCCTGACCATTTCTGCCCAATAGCCCAATGGCATTCGGTAGTAGAAAGGCTTTCGCGTCCTGACCCGGAAATTATATCCAATAGTAAAGTCCGTTGCATTCTACAATGTGCTGTTGGTTGTTATATATGTGTGTGTAGGAGTGTGTGTGAGTGAATGAGTGAGTAAATGAATGAATGTATGGTATGTATGCTCTCGGAAGCCGTCAGGAACTGCCCATCGGTATTGGCCCTAACTATAATGTAGTAGTAGCATTTTCATCTGGTGTAGTGCCAAAAGAAAACTACTCTTGGAAACCCATGCGTGCGAAAAGAAGAAAGAAAAATAAGGGCACCACCAGTATAGGGGTATCCATGGACAAAAAGAAGTGGAAACAAGGGCCGTCCCTTTTTCCTTGTTGGTGTCTATTATTTATTTATTTGATTTTCTTTGGCCAGATCTAGCTATCTAGCGGACGTTAAGTGACAGGCGCGGGAGCGAGGGCTAGGGTCCGTCTATAAGCTGGACCCTCACGACATGTTCCAGCGGTTTACTCACTCGACTGTATACCACATAAAATCTTACCCTTACCACATCAACCTGATAGAATGGAAAGACTTGTATACTGCATTTGATACCTCCCAATTCCACTACTTCCCCGGCAACCACCGCATGAGAACTACGTAGAAACCAGAAATTCATCCAGAGCTGACGTCTTATCGGATGGCCGGCAGATGGGGGAGAGAAGAAAGAGAGAAAAAATTTTCTCTGCTTCCTCTCTCACTTGTCTCTCTGTTTCTTACATCCGCAGAGCTTCGAAGATCAACTAGGTTTAGAAACAGCTGCTTATCTTATGCTCGGACCGTTCCATGGTTGACGCTTTATTTTTTCGGGGCATATCTACCTTAGAATTCTGAAATGAGGCGTAAAGCACAAGGACTAACCCCGGTCCGCATGAGGACTGATCACCATGAGTGCCGCGATCCCTCCTTGAAGCTGAGGCTTCCGGCATTGAGCGGTTGTAAAAGCGTCAAATGGTGTGGAGAAACAGGGCCAAAAAGAAGTCAGGAGATCTGAGGAAACCGGCCTGTGCTTTGTTGTGCAATCGCCTTTCGGGGGGAACTAGGGTGGCCCCCCGGTTATTTCTGCTCAGTGCTCATCTCAATTTGACCTGGTCAACGCTTGCTGGTTGCTGTTGTCTTACAGCCGGAGATAATGGGCATTGTAGTCGTGGGAATGGCGAGATGACCTGTTTCTCGGGGGCCACAACCACATGAAAGGGACAAGGAAAGAAACGAAGAGAGGGAGAGGGAAGAGAAAAAAAAATGCCATAGACAACACATACCCCTCCTTTTTTTCTGGTCAAATTATTTATTATGTGTGGTCTGATAATGACTGGTTTGGTAAATTTCTATACACTACAAGCGGACAAGTAACCCTGCGATGTCACTTCTCCACTACTAAACGCTGAAGAAGTGGTCACGAACAAAGCCTCCAAAACATAAATCAGTCTCGAGTCTCAAATACCTCGGAGGATTCAAGAGGGAATGGGAATAGCAGCGCTATTCTCTTGTAATAACATGAATCTTGGACAATGAGTGGGTATGTTTCTGGGCTGTAGTTGAAAGATGAGGGGCTCCTAGAGAGTTTCGACGAGGCTTCATGGGCTCTGGCTCGTTAGCTCCCGTCAAATAGCAGCACGAGAACCCATAATGACGATGGTCATAGCCGGTAATGGTGGCAGATAGTGGTCCATGTTTGGCCCCATGTTGGCCCTATGCTGGCCCTATGAGAAGCGATACGGTCCGTTTTCTACAAGGGGAGCTGGCCCATGACACCCTGTTTTCCAGCCCCTGTTCAGCAGCTAAACCTGTCAAGTGAGAGTGAGAACCCACAGGATTCACATCTGGTGGAGAATTGATGGGGCCAAGCTCTTCGGGATCCTAACGAAATACCTCATTGAGCGTCTTCATTCGAACAGCTTACCCGAAGCGGATTGTGTAGAAAGCTAGACTCGAAACCTCCGGAGACTCTACTGGACACCACGAAGTCTCTAGGAGTCGGTTGCGAGTCCGATAACAGGGCAGCTATTTGCTATGCTTGCTCCGTCGTCCTTCCTGCTACCTAGTGTATATCCTGCCCGCTCCTTCGGACGGGGTTGTGTATGATACTATCGATATAGTGTAGAAGAAGTAGAGAGTGATTGACGACAAATGAAGAAGTGCGTGCTGACGAAAAGTAGAATACCTACCTAGGTTCCTGGGTCCTCTCTCTTCCCCCCTCCTCCTCTCTCACTCCCCCCCAAGTGGGGTTTTAGGACTTGTAATAAGCTGTGGTTGTCCGCATCAACAAGAAAGTCCCAAATGCTGTATCCATTATTGCGTCTTGCTTTGCTCTGATTTGCTTTTCATCCTTCACGCGCCCCAGTTAGGCCTCGGGAGCTTCCAGTCTCCCGCATTCTAGCGAGATTCAGCTTTGCAGAGCTGCGAGATCTGCCCCCCTTCGGCGGCATCTCACTCACCATCCAATGTCCTTTTGTGAAAAAGGCCAACCAGACCGCTCAAGGTGAGAGGCCATGGTGAAACTAATGTTCATGTTTGATAGTAATGAGTTATAGTCTTTTGTTTCCCATCTTATTTGCTATAATTGTTTTTAAACGTAGCCAAAAAAGTGCTCCATGAGTCTTTTTCTCTCCCCTCTCCTCTCTCACTCTCCTTTTCTATCTTACCCGAGTCGTCTCATACATCCGTGACCTCGACGCCTTGCCGAACGTCCGTGGCTTTCGCTTGCTTTTTTTTTTAACCCCCCTACGCTTTACATCCTCTTTACTGCTCTTGTAAACCCTGTCTGATATGGCCAAGCCCAGGAATATAGCTCTCCAGTTTGTGTTTTCTCTGACAAGTTAAAATCACGGTAGCATTGTGATCTCCTCCACACGCCAGGGCCATGAAAGAGAGCAGAAAATAACTGCCCCCCAGTCCAACCAGCCCTTTTCTAGACAAAGTCCACGCCTACTTGTATTCATCTCTTCCTCGAGCGGGCCCCTTGTCTTCTCAGTCTTGTCATACCACATCTTATCCCTCGAGGTTACTGCCACCCTCCTCTAGGTATCTCTTCTGTCATTCAGAGCCCCCCCCGGATTCAAAAGGCACACACACACCCACATCCCTGTTAGTGCATACAAACATACATATCTATCCTACGTACGGTCTCCTCCACATGTCTGCGTCCACCACCATCTAGCCCTGCTTTCGCAGTGCATCTGATATTCTATCCCTATGTCGACCAGCTAGCCGTTAGACTGTATTACAGCATCGACTTTCCCCTCAGAACTGAATCCTCCTCGATGGCAAAAGCTGGTGAAAAGTTATCTCCATCCCTCAGGTCCTGTTTGCTACGCAGTCTACCAGAATCTACCGATACTCCGGTCGTCTTCATTTACGCCTAAGATCTAGAACCACTGTTCCTGTCCGATGCGCCGACAAGGAAAGGCGATATAGTCGTAGGAAACCTTTTTAAGAAACACGCCCCCATTTTTGGAAGTATCTTCTTATTGTCCCAAAGTGTGTAAGAGTTGGGCCAACCTGACAGAGACCAGGAGACCAATCCTGGATGTTTGTTGGTTGGTGACTCCTAGGACTCGGCCGTCTCCTCCCGCGCCTGGGAAAACACAAGCATTACAGCTTTACTACTTGAGTCGATACTTTGCGCCTCCTCGCCATTCTCCTTTCAGAGGTTTGCCAAGCAGCCTCTCCTAGACCGTCAACGCTACTGCAGCTCTCAACTGCACACGAATGTTTTTGAACTACACGGCAGACCATTACACACCTCCTACAAACCAATTGGTTAAACTGAGTATGCATGTCGTCTCCCGCTCGTAAAACTCAACTTGCCCAATACAGTCCGGCAGATCTGGACGGTCGCTATTATCAAATTCTACTGCCCTGATAGGCAAATCGACGTGGTCTGGTGAAAAACCTCCCATCACGGTGCTAGCAGCCCTCAGACCGGACCGTGAACAACAGTTGATGTGGCTCTAAGTCACATACACCTCCAAGAGTAGTCCTGCCTGAGCGGCTCAACCGGACGGGCACCATGCATAACACCATGATCAGCTCCACTGGCATAGACCAGGATAACCAGCTGGCTCACGATAACACATACTCGGCCGACCACTGGGCTGATATGAACGCCTATACCCATATGGCCATGAACTACACAGGAGACTACTATGTTCAACCCATGACTCATGGACTGCCGTCAGAGTCTATCGGCGGGCATATGGCTCCGCCGCCAGTGCCTCAGATGCATCATAACAGCTATTCAAATCATCTCCCACATCCATTAATCATCCCGACGCAACAACCTAGCCAGATCCCATGGCCTAGCCTCCGGACAAACCCGTCCCAAAGTTATTCGGCACCTCCGGTAGCGATCCCCCCTGCCTCGGCACCTTTGAGACAGCCACCAAAGCTGGCTACGATAAATACGACGCAGCCTAGGAGGACGTTAACCGACGAGGACCGACGGAAGATGTGCAAGTTCCATGAAGAGAACCCCGGTGTTAAGCAGACGGAGATTGGTCTTAAATTTGGCGTCGAGCGAAGGTAGGTTGACTATGTGCGAGAAAGAGCAGCCTTGTGTGCTGACCATACACATAGTACCGTGTCGAAGGTCTTGCGGAAAAAAGACCAGTACCTTAATCAGGATGACCGAAGTGGCTCTCCCATCAAGAGGAACAAGGGCAAGTCCCCGCCTGATATCGAGCGCGCGTTAGCCAACTGGGTCAGGGGACAGCAAAAGAAGGGTGTTGTAGTTAGTGACTATGAAATGGAGGAGAAAGCAAAGGTCTTCTGTACTGGCTCGGATAGTCCCTTGAAGGCAATCACTGCCTCCTGGATCGAGAAGTTCAAGCAGAAGCACGGGGTAGGTCCAGGAAAGCTAATTCGTAGGGCATCAGAAACGGCAATTCCTGACAGCACTCGGTTGGAGACGGACTCACCATTGTTATCTGCTACACAGACCCCAGGTGGAATCTCACCGGCTTCGCCTGCTGGCCAAGACCCATCTCCCCAAGCCTCTTCTGCGAACGAGAGGACTGACGGGAAAGATGTTTCTTCCAATTTCATGGATTTTGAGAACAGTGGCTATAGACACCCACATTCGCAGAGCAGCACTTCCCTTTCCAGCTCTATAACTGAACCGCCAAGCTCGACCTTCTCAGGAGGAGCCTTCAGCCCGACGTCACAGTTCAACTTCTCACCCGATCCGAATACTGGATTGTTTCCTCCAGGAAACCCTAATTTCCAGCGGCCCCGAAGCCAGACCGTCCCTAACATCGAGCCTCTCGAGTACATAAATCAATCCCAGACGAACGGTGGCGACCCCCTTACCCCTAAATATAGCGCTTCCGGAACTGCACCATCTTCGGCCCTCGAGTCTCCTGTACACGAGATAGCAGGCCCCTCCTTTGGACTTGATTCAGCTATCTCCCCACCGGCTCTCCACCATGCGAGTAGTAATGGTAGCCTAGCTGGGAGATCTACTGCCTCGGGGGCAGTCTCTGCGATGGGGTCTACGCCAAATTCACCAACGCAGGAGGACGCCCGGCGTGCGGCTGATACCCTTCTGAGTTTTATGCAGCAAACTACAGGCTGGGTTGACCAGAACGATTATATCAGCTTTGTGCGTTTGACCGAGAAGTTGGGATTGCAGGCACAGCAGCATGGAGCTCCCAAAGTGAGCTCCGTATCTCAGGGTCTGGGTGGTCTCTCCAGGATACCAGAGGGTGATACAGAGATGAGCAACACATCCTCTCCACCTAGGAACAAGATCCAGACAGGTCTGAGCGGATGAAATTTCTCCAAGGCAGTCCCGAGACGTGTAGCTCGGGGCTTGAGCCAAATCCCTTGCGAGGGAGCTGATAAGGATCAAATGTTCGGGGCGTTACGGTATCGTTTTATTTTCCACGCTGGGATTTGAGACGAAGAAACACTCCAAATCAGTTACCCCGGATAGGAGGTTGTCCAAGCCCCCGTTCCCGAGCCATCCGGCTACAGTCCGTCATCTCATACTCGAATGGGATAAACCCCAACCTCACGAAAAGCATTGAATTTAGACCTCCCTCTTCTTCACGCGGCAAGGAAGCACTCACGACTTACTTATATAAACGCAAAGTCTCGCGACGCACTCCTGCACATAAATGTGTTTTCAATTCTTGGCTGTCTTTTATTTATACTAGCAAAAACCTCGAAAATCTTTACTATCGTTTACGGCATACCGAGTTTGTACCACGACTTTTCGAGAACCTCTCTTCACAAACAAAGCACGCACCAATGCACCATACACTTCAAAATCAGTCTCACGACGCTATAGGATAGGGTTAGGGGGGGGGGGAAGAGGTAAGGGAGGGAAACGGAAGGGCGAAGAATCAGGGTAAGAGGGAGGGAAGGGAAAATAAGTGGAAATGAAATACCAAAAAAAGATTACAGAAATTAGGAAATAGGAAAACAGAAAAATAGTAGGAATTGGAACAGGACTACAATCAAGAGACCACCGAGAGCTCGATGCCGCCGACGAACGACGAAAAGAAGAAAAGAATTCTCCGACTTGATGCCCCTCCTCCATTCACTCGAAATTATACTACCTGCAAAGCTATACCCGCCATTCTCACGAACGGCTCGCTTCCCAGTACCTTACTTGCTTGCTCGCTTGATACCTTTCTCTACGGATCCTCGACGTGGCTACACTAGACAACGAAGACCAATAAAAGAAGCTATGTCGAGGATATCGAAAAGAAACAAACGTTGTTTATTTTTATCTTATTTTTTTTTTTTTTACAATTTTATTTATTTATTTTACTTTTCTTCTCCCCCTTCTCATTTTTTATTGGAACTTAGTTGGGTTGTACTTATGTGTGTTATTTTATTATTCTTTCCTCTTTCCCCCTTCTTGCCTTTCTTTTTCTACGGAATACAGAGAGGAGGAAGAGAAAAGGAAAGAAAGAAAGAAAAGGAAGAAGCCAAACTGCGAAAACAAAAAGACTTTTTCTCCCGCTCGCGCGAAAATCTCCCTCACAAGTGTTTTTTGTTTAAGGAAAAAAAGGAACCACGATACGTTATACACAAACACGGCGCCTATCTCTCTCTATATATACCTATATCTCTATATATATCCTCAACACCGAACCTTGAGACGGGAAAGGGATCTTAAAAAGATTTTTCTTCTCCTTCTCAATCTTTTTCTTTCTCCCCTTCCTTTTCTTCTTTCCGTTTCTGTTGGCTCGTCATGTGTCCGTACAATACACAAAGTCGTTTTTTCCGTCGAATTTTCTTCCCCTACACACTGTTTTTTCTTCTTCTCTACTGGTTATTGGTTGATGGAAACGGAGGACTTGGGGCGGCAAGGGATCGGACAGGTCACAAGAGGAGGGAAATAACAAACTCATTGAAAGGGATCGAAAGTGGCACTTTCTAGGGTTGGGAACATTCTGGCACTGGAGGTAAATGGGACGGTGGAAGAGGCGTGTGTTAGGAAGAATTTCGTCGTGGGCTGAGGGACACCTCTTTTTTGTCTTGGAAGGTCTCCACCAAGTCCTCCCCTATTCTAGCGTTTGGCG
Source organism: Camillea tinctor (assembly GCA_022578605.1). NCBI lineage: Eukaryota > Fungi > Ascomycota > Sordariomycetes > Xylariales > Graphostromataceae > Camillea > Camillea tinctor. The sequence goes on from MU394051.1 coordinate 1,045,702, forward strand.
TTTTAACTCGGTTGAACTATCCTCAATTTTTTCTTTCTTTCTTATTTCGAGGTTTCTTTTTTACTGACCGTTTTGTTTACAACCTTGCGTGTTCGTGCCTGTTTCCTTTAGCTCCTGCCCAACATCATTTTCTCCTTCACTTACACATCACTTGAGGGATGAGGATAGGCTGGACGAAGCATGTTTGGAATATATAAGTACAGGAAAGGTGATTTAATCGCTGTAAGTTACTGCTTCTTATAGCAGCTATATTCCGAAGCTGAAGAGAGTAGTACAATTTATCTCCTGTCTTGCTTGTACATCCCTGACAGTCGCAATATAAGGCAGAGATATCTACGTAGTCTATAAAAGATGTCTTAGACAAGATAGTGCACCTGCTTGTAGGTACGAGGAGTGTAAACGAGAGACCGTCTCATTTATATGAGTGGCCAAACTCAAGGCAAAATCAATATCAAACAATGGTCTAGTCAGCCGTCCGTGTTTCTGTAACATCTTTTGCCTTTCTCCAATTGTCCATATCCACGTGAAACATGGCTGTTGCAGCAGCAGATATGAAAAGACAACCATTTAGGAAATCACAGGACAAATGAAAAAAAAAAAACGGTTAGAAACCTCTCCTAACGTTTATTTCACTTTTTATAGTGAAAATGATATGGTTTGGAAAACCAAAGATTTTGTTTCCCCATATCAACTCAACCGCTCTTCCCACAATTCACCAATGCCCTTTTCGGCGAGTTCGGGAATGAGGCGTACAAGGAGCAATTCTAGGATCCCATACAGTAGATGCTTATTACAGTATGGATCTGAAAAGATATCGAGAATACCGGACTCGATTTCGGATAGGATCCTATCCTCCTCATCATCTTCGTGATACATGCTAGCCTGGTTGTTGTTACTGGTGCTGGTTTCTCTCAATTGCCGCTTTGAACCTAGAGTCAACGTTGCATTACTTAACAAACCGGGGTTTCCTTCATCAGTAAGCCGCACGCGTGGAGCTTCCTGTCCGGTAGTCTTGCTGCTAGCAGCATTGGTAGCATTAATAGCATTATGTGCTAAGTTATTACTGCTGGTTTTGCTGTTTAGCGGTCCGAACCGCTGGTTCGCACTGCTTCGAGCACTGGCAGCCTTTGTACCAGACCAAGGCCAAGTACTAGTGCCATAATAAAGCCTGCCCACCCTCTTCGGAACAAGCGCCAAAAGCGCGCTAGCGCATCTGCGACGCAAGGCGGCCAGCTGCTCATCGGATGAGGGGGGGACCAAGCTGGGCGAGCCCGGGGCATTGTTAGGGAAAACGGCGGCGCGGATCGCTCGAAGAAGTGGGGGCAGATGAGCGGGATCGAGGATACGGGTCTGTATATGATGCGACAATAGTCTGTGCAAAAGGTCAGTACAGTGCCATGTAGCACTAGGAGGATATTGGTAAAGCAAATCTCATAAAAAGGCAGTATGGGTGTGGGTATGGGTATGGGTATGGGACGTCGTGGGGGAGGGGGGCTGTTGGGAATAGTGCATTGTGCTATTCTATGTGGGGTGAATCTTGGGTCTTTGGCCTAGCATAAGATGTCGCACAACGTCTGCCAAAATGCGAAATCTAGGAGAAGCAGGGAATTGGAATTGTCCGGGCTTGTCCTGTAACCATGATTTCATGACCGATCGCGGTGAGTTCATCGGCGAATTGTAACCAGGCTTACAATGATTAATAAGATGGGATCCGAAGCGCATAATCGAACAAAATGAGTAGATGTAGATAGAGTCAAGCTCTGGGGGGACCATGGCGCTCGAGTCGGAGAGAGTGAGAGCGAGGACTTCCATCATCTGGCCCCGAGCCCTCTTGTCAATGCTGGCTGGGTATTATTGCTTCTCAGATTACCTAACCAGGTGGCCATAATGGGTATGAAGTTATTTAGCCGACTTGACTATGCGTGGAGACCTTTCCAGCAGAGATTGAACTGCATAAGCCGGTGGTAGGCCAGATTAGGCTCACACTCTCCCTCGATAGAGTAGTGTACCAAGACTAGATCGGACACCCCTGAGCAAATCACGCAAATGCTATGCCCGATATGTCATGAAATCAAGAGCTGAATGAATGATGGTAATCTCGGATGGCGAGCACGGATAGCATAGTGCCATTCTGCGGGTACCACCAGCACCGCCGGTCGATGATGCTGCGGTGATTAAAATGCGCTGCTAAGATGATCAAGCTTGGTAATATCTATCCTAATAGGATTGAGACTGGTGTACGCAGGTGCTCATCGCATGTATCAAAGTTTAGTGGTGTAAGCTGCAGACGGGAGCCAAATGCCTGTGCGCACAAGGGCATAGGTATTTGGGGTCAGAGTGGGAGAGCTTGTAGCGTCGTACTAGGGGGTGATGAATTGACTGATCGAATCCTTGTGAATGGGAAACCCTTGTATGTAGGGCCCTTGTTGGGCGCGTAAACAAGGCTTGCGGATGGCTGGCCCGGGTCAGCCCCGCGCTGTTTATCGTGCAATCGGACGAAGAATTCCCAGGGTTACCAGGTCATTGGTCAATGGACGTAGCCCTGGAATTGGGGTCTGCGAAGTAGACTCGAACATCGTGCTTATGGGTGTGTGGCTGTCTCCCTAGTCGCAGAAGCAAAAGGATTGGAGGGGGAGCAACGCACAATCTTGTCCTCGGGGAACCTGGGTCTTGCCCTTCTCCTAGGTAGGCCGGTGGAACATAGTAGGCTATGGGCTACAGGCCTACCGAGATTACGGTAGTGTTGGGGGGAGGGGAGATTAATGCCTGTCGTCCACACTTGCGACGAAGGCTGCTTCTTGAATGTGAATGGACGATAGTTAGGTCAAGTGACCTGAGTTGTATGCGGCGTGATGGAGCAGGTGCTCCCAAGATGTGAAGGTAAGGAGAATCATTGGCCTACCTGTCAAGAATGCCGTCGTACGCAGCAACATGCCCTGGTCCTCTCAGGGTTGCCCACTGCATCATAGATAAAGCTCCACATAGCCAAGGCATGCGTGCCTCCATTTCGAGAAGATTGCTGGCACACGACCAGATATGGAAATCGAAAATGGGGACTTTCAGTGTCGAGGGGACAGTCTCCAGCACAACCGAAGGATTATAAGACTTCTCGTCACGATCGTGACCCGTCGAATCTAAAGGTCGGACGAAAACAGAAGCGGACCGTGGAGGTAACGACTGCGAGAGAAGAATGGTGCTGATAATTAGGCGTATCGAGCTAACCGCAAGAAATCCCCATTGGACTACCGACCAAAAAGCTTGCTGGATAGACCAGACGTGGCTGCCTTTAGATGATGGGACATTGCCTGCGTCCGCTCCTCGAGGAGCATTTTCCCGATCTACCCCAGAAGTCTCTGGACTGCTTTTCCTCCGTATCAACCTTGCAAGCATGGCTAGGCCTTCCCATATTAACCAAGGTTCAGACACCTTAACCGCAATGAGGTTGCCAATAATGAGCTCAGAGAAGATCTGGCCGACTAGGGACGTCAAACAGTCGTTCTCGAGATCTTCTGTGGGGAGCAAGATGGCCAGAACCCCTTGCACAAGTAGTTGACGATATGCACTCTCGCTTTGTGCTTGTGCCTGGATACTCTTAGGATCAGTCGGGTTTGGAACAGGAGACAAAGCTGGCAAAGGACACATGGCATGGTAAATTTGGCGTGAATCGACCTCGGTTGGAGGTCGGGCTACCGAGATCTTAGATGCCCGGTATGCTATGCAGAGATGTTAGCTGCTAGTATCGAGTGCGGTGGGAGGGGAGGGTAGATAGATAGGTATAGCTAGGGGAGCTATGACGACTGACTAACCGCGGACATGGGCGCTGAACAACTCGGGCAACTCATCAAAGAGCAAGCTCTCTAGATCAACTTTCCGTAATCTCTGCTCTAATGCTCGAGTGCAGTGGGCGATGATCTGTACGATTTCGGCCACGAACGTCTCGTCCGGAGTAATCTTAGCGTACCAATTTTGTACGAATTCTCTGATAATGATAGATATGAGAGCATAGAGCTCCAGATCGACATCATTGCGGCTAGTTAGGGGAGGCAGTAGATCTTGGACTGGCGCAGGGGTATTCTTGCCCCTGTCAGCCATGTGCTGAGCACAGAGGGTTCGGCGAATCAAGGCAGAGGTAGCCTTGTCGGATAGAAAGTCGGAAGGCATTGCGCGCGCAAAACGACGTTGGGCTTGGGCCGACGTATTGGCGGTGGTGGTGCCAGAGCTGCTGGTAGCAATAGAGGTGACAGACTCAGCGATAGTGCTGGACGTTGCTGGCGCCTTCAAGGCGGTGGGGATGGCGCCAGCGACCATAGACGGTATAGGAGAATGTGCGGCGGCCATGGCCTTTGCAACATGAGAGGAGCTATCGGAGTATCATGATAGACAGATCAGATCGGTCGGTAGCGGTGCTGCGTCGCGAAGAAGAGGAAGAGTACAGGCGATTTATAGCACGGTCGAGTGTGAGTTTGAGAGTAAATGTGCATTGGCGGGGGTTAATTGAAGGAAAGGTTAAACGAAGGTGAGAGCAATAGATGTATGTGATGTATGTGGTGTAGATTATTATGTAGGTATATATTATTGTGTAGGTGTAGGTGCAGGTGTAGGTGCAGGTGTAGGTGTGGGTGTAGCCTCGTATGGTGAAAGACGTTCATCGCTAGCGTCGCCCGGGTTTGGGGTTTGGGTTTGGTTTTAAATTTCGCTGCAGTGATGTGATTGCGGCTTGCGGCTTGCGGCTGCTGCACGTACGGACGTACATATGTACCTAGTACTAGGTATAGGTAGGTATGCATGTGTATGTATGTATGTACTTACCTAGACTAGACTAACCTCTTTAAGCTTAAAATGTCTTTCAGGTTATAGTCGATCTACTTGTTTATTGCATTTCTATTGCATATTATTGCATATAGGTTCGCTTATGCATGCAGGCTGGGGTCTCCCTGTCCTGCTCAGCCTGTCTTTTGTTGAGAGCCTCACTCCGTTGTTGAATGCATAGCTCCTATTTGACATTCCATTTTCCACCTTCCGTGCTCATCACGATCCAATCTACGCCAGTTAACTAGAGGGGCACTCTGGCCGAGTATCCGGACATAGGGTCATGTATACCTGGTTTCTTACACGCAGTTTAGTCTTGTTACACGGCTCTTAGTATCATAAGTTTCTGCCACAAGCAACGCCCGTGTATTGTGTATTCGTACAGATATCATGTAGATTATACAGATTAAGGTGGGACGACCGACAGCTATTCCACAACCAAATCTAGGATATACGATTGTTAAAATCACATGCAATGGTAATCCTTCAGGCAGTATCTTTCCGTGTTGCTTCGTATCTGTAGTGATTGTCAGTCATCTTGTCTTTAGGCAACATTAACCGATCCTTTCCGAAGCACATACCTCTTTCCTCGGAAAGCCCATACTCCCCAGTTTCCACAGCTGACGTCCTGTGGATCCAGGTCGTTCAGGTCCCACCGTAGACTTCTAAAGATGTTCTCACCCGGCTCCATGAGCATATCAAACTCACCACGGCAGGTTTGATTTACCCACTCGATATCCCTTTCCATGTCGTACTGGGTGTACCCTGTCACAAGAATGGGCGCCTTGGTCTCAAGCAGAAGAGGCACTGTTTCTGCCCATTCGTGGGAGCTTGCAGGATGGCCCAAACCTGGGTGGAACATGACGAAACAATCGAAATAAGGGTCGTAGGGATAGAAGTGCCCCGTCTTGTGCAGAGTATGATAATAGTCCACGATTGTGCTGATCTTCATCGTTGGCCACACCCGGTCTTCGACAATGGCACCGAATGGGTTAGCTGGAGTTCGCGGTGGCAGTGGAAACTCATCATCGCGGTTGGCCATACTCTCGGGCCCAATGAAGACGAGATGAAACTTTCCTCTAGGGAAAAGGTGAGCCAGCTGCACCCAGACGTTCCTGGGCAGAGACGACTCAGCCCTAGCACCTAGAATGAATATTCTAACAGGTGGTGCTTCGGGCCGCAAGCCCTTGATGTCCGTACCCCCGCCTGATTTGGGTGGGTGGAGAGTATATCGCAGGGCGCTCAGACTCTTCAAGCCTTCGGGCGTAAGTCTGCCGTTTTTCCTGATGCTGTATGGACTAAGCTCATGGAGTATGCTGCCAATTGTCAGTGGGTAAGTCAGAAGCCTTGTGACCTGTCGCATGCTTCGGTCGTCATTGATAGCTTCAAACTCTCTGGTGTAGAGAAATGTATCCCAATTGGTCATATTGACTGCAGCTTCTTCTATCTGCGGCCCCGCATACTCAAATTCAGGGAAGAACCTCCCGGAGCGGAGATCGTGGTCATCTTCATTGATTTGTCTTAGTGTATCGCAAATCTGCAGATGGGATTCGTAATCATCTGCCCAATGTTCTTTGCTACAGTACAGGGGAATCCCGCAGTCTGGACATTCAAAGTCAACATGAGCGGGGGCCTGACTACCCGAGCTCAGAGATGCATGAGAGGCGTTAGGATTTGACGGTAGCCGTGTTGCTCGATGGTCGGGGTGCGGACAGTATGCATGTTGTTTTATGAAAGCACTACGACGTCGTATTTCAGGAATTGGTGAGTCTGAAAATGGGTGATAGAGGTCGTGGGGTTGAAGCACTAAGGGCCGCGAAGGCTCTTTAGGTGATGTGCTAGCATGTACTGAACTCTCATCTGCTGCTACCTTTGTCCGTTGACCAAACAACGATATCGCCCTTTTTGCAGCGCCTGAAGATCTCCTTTGGTAGAATGTAGACGTTGCCCGTGCGGTTAGCCCGGAATGGCTACGCCTCGGTACATGTGGTAATGCGCCGGCAGATGACGCTCGGGAGAATGCTCTCGCTGAGGACGTGAGGCATCTCCGACAAGTATTTGAAGCTGCTTGGAGCACCAAGGGCTCCATACTGGGGGTTTCTCAGTTTAAAAATACCCAAGGCTTCAGTGAATTACAGATTGTTCAAGCTGGTATCGTACGTTGTGATAGTGTGTGCTATGTAGGTAGTATGTAACTAAGAAGTAAGAGATTCCATAAAATAGCTCTGAATTAGGTACAAAGTACTTGCAGATATGCTATCTCGATATTCGATTAGAGCTTACATTACTTATGTAGTGCTGGAAGCATAAAAGCGGAGCATCATGTGTTACCACATCCAATCAAAACGATTGGTCACTCGGAGCAGGAAATATCTTCCACCGTAGACTAGGTTCTGTTTCCCTTAAAGCAAGCCGCTTGGCCAATAGAGGGAGCTCTGCTAGCCTACCTAGAGCTCTACCGCTACAAAACAAAAAATTTAAAGCTTCGGAATCTTGAACCAGACTTACTACACACAACAACTTTTCAACTCTCAACTTCATATTAATCATTACACCAAGCCAGAGACCGAAACCAAAGGGGCCGCGCAGGCTTTCTGCGCATCCGCATTAAAGATGGCGACAACTTCCAATATGTTTCTCTACTCGCTCACCATCCAACCCCCGACGAGTATGACCCAAGCTATCCTCGGTCAATTCTCCGGCACCAAAGAGCAGCAGATTATCGCGGCCTCGGGCTCCCGTCTCACTCTGATGCGACCCGATCCATCGCAAGGCAAGGTTATCACCTTACTTTCCCATGAGGTCTTTGGCATTATAAGGTCGATTGCTTCATTTCGTCTAGCTGGAAGTAGCAAGGGTAAGTTCTTATCCCCCACCGTTTCTGAGGCTTCACTTAGTGATTTTGAAGCTGGGTCGGTAGAATAGAAGCATTCTGGGCGCCTTCTGGATCTACGGTGCGGTCTTGAGCCCTGATTAGAAACCTCGCCGCATAGAGCATTTGCTAATACGCTCTGGTTGTTGCAGATTATATTATTCTTGCCACGGATTCCGGCCGAATTGCTATAATCGAATACATCCCTCAGCAAAATCGGTTTAAACAGCAGAAACTCGAAACCTTCGGTAAATCCGGCGTGCGCCGAGTCATTCCCGGCCAGTATCTTGCCTGTGATCCCAAGGGAAGGGCCTGCCTGATTGCTTCTATCGAAAAGAACAAGCTGGTTTATGTCCTCAACCGCAATGCCCAAGCGGAGCTTACGATATCTTCGCCACTGGAAGCACACAAGCCTGGAACCATAGTGCTTTCTATGGTTGCCCTAGACGTCGGTTACGCGAACCCGGTATTCGCCGCCTTAGAAGTCGACTACACCGAGTCGGACCAGGACCCGTCTGGCCAGGCCCTTAGTGAGGTTGAGACACAGCTAGTGTACTACGAATTAGACCTCGGGTTGAATCACGTTGTGAGGAGGTGGCACGAGGCTGTAGACCCTACTGCGTCAATGCTCTTTCAAGTACCTGGGGGCAACGATGGACCCAGCGGTGTCTTGGTGTGTGGTGAAGAAAACATTACCTACCGACACTCGAATCAAGAAGCATTCCGTGTCCCCATACCTAGGCGAAAAGGTGCGACAGAGGATCCCCAGCGCAAGCGTTCCATCGTCTCGGGCGTCATGCACAAACTCAAGGGCAATGTGGGCGCGTTCTTTTTCCTTCTCCAAACGGAGGATGGCGACCTCTTCAAGGTCACTATTGACATGGCCGAAGATGAGGATGGAAACGCGCCTAGTGAGGTTCGAAGACTCAAAATTAAGTATTTTGACACAGTTCCCGTGTCAACTAGTCTATGTATCCTGAAAAGTGGTTTTCTCTTCGTCGCTAGCGAGTTTGGCAATCATCATTTTTACCAATTCGAAAAATTGGGAGACGACGATGACGAACTGGAGTTTTCCAGCGACGATTTCCCCACGGATCCGCAAGCATCGTACTCCCCGGCTTACTTCTACCCCAGAGCAGCCGAAAACTTGAGCTTAGTGGAAAGTATCGATTCCATGAACCCGCTCATCGATTGTAAGGTGGCAAATCTGACAGGTGATGATGCACCGCAAATTTATTCGGTTTGCGGGAATGGCGCGAGAAGTACGTTTAGGATACTGAAGCATGGTCTAGAGGTGAACGAAATCGTAGCCTCGGAGCTTCCTGGAATACCTTCCGCCGTTTGGACTACCAAGCTCAACCGGGATGATCAGTACGATGCTTATATCGTCCTTTCTTTCAGCAATGGAACACTAGTACTCAGCATAGGCGAGACAGTGGAGGAGGTCTCGGATACCGGTTTCCTCTCTACAGTGCCAACGCTAGCTGTTCAACAACTTGGTGAAAATGGTCTTCTCCAGGTACACCCTAAGGGTATTAGACATATCATCAATGGCCAGGTCAATGAATGGGCAGCACCACAACACCGATCTATCGTTGCCGCCTCTACAAATGAACGTCAAGTTGCGGTAGCGTTGAGTTCAGGAGAAATTGTCTATTTCGAGATGGACACCGATGGCTCCTTAGCTGAGTACGACGAGAAAAAGGAGATGTTTGGAACTGTGACTTGTTTAAGCTTAGGCGATGTCCCCGAGGGTCGTCTTCGAAGCTCATTCTTAGCAGTTGGCTGTGATGATTGCACTGTCCGAGTTCTCAGTCTAGATCCCGAATCCACTCTAGAGAGCAAATCTGTTCAAGCACTGACCGCAGCACCATCGGCACTATCTATCATGTCTATGGAGGACTCATCGTTCGGTGGCTCGACTCTGTATTTACATATCGGCCTCCATTCAGGTGTTTACCTGAGAACTGTGTTAGATGAAGTTACTGGGGAGCTTACGGATACTCGCCAAAAATTCTTGGGTCCTAAGTCCGTGAGGTTATTCCAGGTTTCTGTCCAGGGACGGACTTGCGTCTTGGCACTCAGTTCAAGAACATGGCTTGGTTACTCAGATCCTATCACGAAAGGTTTCATGATGACGCCGCTTGACTATACCGATTTAGAATGGGGTTGGAACTTTAGCAGTGAGCAGTGTGAAGAGGGTATGGTGGGCATCCAGGGTCAGAATCTCAAGTAAGTGCAGTTTTCTTTTCTTTTCTACTACGTATAGAGTGGGATGATGAGAAAAAGGGATCTGATGCCTCTGGCAATGATGCTTTCATTATTTTATACCAATTGTTCCTACTGACCACTCATGCAACCCTTACTATCATCTAATGGCCATGTATACTTTGCATCCACTAACCTTAGTCTTAGGATCTTCTCCATCGATAAACTAACTGATACATTACTTCAACAATCTATACCCCTTACATATACCCCCAAGCGCCTTGTCAAACACCCTGACCAACCTTACTTCTATACAATTGAGTCTGAAAACAATACGTTGCCTCCCGAGTTGCGTTCACAACTTTTGGCCGACCCGGGCGTCGTTAATGGGGACGCTACTGTGCTCCCACCTGACGAGTTTGGATACCCTAGAGGTCGTGGCCGTTGGGCATCCTGCATTAATGTTGTGGATCCTCTAACGGAAAAGCGTGTCCTCCAAACCCTCGAGCTTGGAGAAAATGAAGCTGCTGTCAGTATGGCCATGGTGGCCTTCGCTAGCCAGGATAACGAAACGTTCCTTGTTGTTGGCACCGGAAAAGATATGATCCTCAGCCCTCGTCAGTTCAGTGCAGGGTTCATACATGTCTATAGGCTCCGTGATAATGGCAGAGAAATCGAGTTCATTCACAAAACCAAAGTGGATGAGCCTCCCATGGCACTTGCACAGTTTCAGGGTCGTCTATTGGCGGGTATTGGCAAGACGCTTATATCTTATGATCTTGGACTGCGACAGCTGCTTCGAAAGTCTCAAGCCGATGTTGCACCTCAGCTCATCGTTTCCTTGCAAACCCAAGGCAGCCGCATAATTGTTGGCGATGTACAACAAAGCGTGACTTACGTGGTCTATAAATACGAAAGCAACAAGTTGATACCGTTTGCCGACGACACAATACCACGTTGGACGAACTGTACGGCTATGGTAGACTACGAATCGGTTGCTGGGGGCGACAAGTTTGGAAATCTTTGGATCGTGCGATGCCCTCAGAAAGCAAGTGAGGAGGCGGACGAAGATGGTGCCGGGGCACATCTGCTTCACGCCCGAGAATATTTGCATGGGTCGAATCACCGTGTTAGCTTGATGGCGCATTTTTATGCGCAAGATGTGCCCACGAGCATATGCAAGACCAATCTTGTTGTTGGCGGGCAGGACATTCTTCTCTGGAGTGGTATCCAGGGCACTATCGGCGTCTTCATTCCTTTCGTCAGCCGTGAAGATGCCGATTTCTTTCAGAGTTTAGAGTCGCACATGCGCAGCGAAGACCCGCCTCTTGCAGGTAGAGACCACTTGATTTATAGAAGCTACTATGCTCCTATGAAAGGGGTTATTGATGGTGATCTATGTGAGAGATTTTCTCTGCTCCCCAATGACAAGAAGCAAATGATTGCGGGAGAGTTGGATCGTTCAGTTAGGGAAATAGAGAGAAAGATATCGGTGAGTCTACCCTATATAATTGGATCTTTGGGCGCTTTAAACTAACATGAACTCTCAGGATGTACGGACTCGGTCGGCATTTTAAGAAGTATAGTATTGGCGCCTGGAGTTGTCATTTTCGTGTATCGATATCATGTGTATTGTCCAGAGACGGTATATGGGGCGTATGGCGTTTGCAAGCGAAACCAGAAGATATGCAAATGACATTCACGTCCATAGGACTTCGAAATCTAATGTTCCAACCGCGGCATTTCCTATGCACCTATAAATGATCCGACCCGGGGTATTTCTGCAAGTGATGCTCGTTCTTCAGCGTGTTTATGTTACCTATGTCATCTTCTCATTGAGACTGCACGCATCCCGCGCTTCTTTGCCCCCTTTTCTCTGCCCACCGCCTTAGCCGGGTGCGTACGTTCCCACTCTTCATCAGCAAAGTATGTCTCGGTAGCCAATTCCAGATCGTAGCCTGCCTGCTCGAGATAGAAAACCGCTACATCATACTCAGGTACTTTACAAGCAACCATCCAGCGACGGATCTTACCCTTGCGTGCTTCCTCCTCTTCGCCTTCAACCGGCCGCGGGGACAGGCTCACCCCACCTTTGTAGTGTGATCCGGGGATGACGACGGTTCGTCGCCCTAATAGTAGGTGGTCGCTGGTTAGGTTGTTGGCCCGCCGCAGCACCGGTGCTGGGACGTTGTACTTTAAGGATAATGAGGTCACGGTATCGTGGGCGTGGTTGAGAAAATGGAGGATGTCCTCGGCCGGCGGTTCTGGGACGGGGGGTTTCTCGGAGGTGCTCGTGGATTGGTAGGGGAAAGGGGTGTATGGGGGTGGACTCGCTGTGGTCGGGTATAGAGATTGGGTCCGAGAAGAGCCTCCGTTAACAGCGGATTTGTAGGATGGTGGGTCCTTGAGCCCGGGCGGCAAGGTCGAATCTATTATCGAGATCTGGCAATATGGACAGTACGTTTGGAAGCGCGAGTTATTCTGTGAAGGGGGAGGGGGAAGGAAGAGAGGGAGAGAGAGACATGTTAGTTAAAGGAACTATATCGTAGCTTAGATTGTGTGCACAATGAAGTTGATATGCCCGAGAGAGTCCCTCGGCATGCAATGACCATAACCTCGGGGTAATCGAAGACACGATGATGGTGATGGGTCTACGCACATGTATACATTTCCTGCAGATGACCCGTGGACAGCATTCCAACCATCGATCATGGGGGAGAGCTTTTTCGGAGTTGTCGTCGTGACTCGGCACGGCGGAGAGAAGGGTTGCGCATGTGCAGCAGGACTCAGTTGTGGCGAACTTGGGGGGCTGCTTATCCAACTTGTTCACGGTCATGATGAAATAGCTGCATATGTTGTGTCCAAAAGATATAACCTATAGGCTTAGGTAGGTATGGATATAGATACGTATAAAGTATGTAGAGGCGAGGTTACACGAATGCAAGTACCTAGGTAGGTATTAATTTATTTACAGGTCTGAATAGCGAATCGAAGATTTAGTAGATAGTAAGGTTTAATCTATGCATCGATGGGTGAACTTTGACGTCAGGTGGTGATTGGTTTCATCCAGTAATGAATGACCAGGACATACCTATCGCCCCTATCTTATCGATACAGGATGATGTCTCACTCCCTGCCCAATAGAAACCTTTTATGTAAGGTACTGGGCTTTGTACCTGCCCATCGTTTCTCAACCAACGTAACGGAGTTAAAAGCTTCCAATGTGCTGGCGCTACTATAAGTAGTAGTACTTAACCTACACTAGGTAACCTAGTGTATTCTGTATAGGCGGGTTAGCGCCTCGGGATATCTACTATGTACCTGGTAAATCTAGTTCTTGGCAAAATATAGGCTCCAGACCGTTTTGGCAACTTGATTCAATCCTCACCTCATCACCAACATCTACACTAGTTAACAACTTCATATCACTTAACCTTTGCTTACTTACTTTCGAATACATACCCGATTCTCAATACAACTACGATATATTTTTGTGGCACCAATTCCCAGACTTTGGCCAAAGCTGTTTCCACCCACGATTATCCCTAGTGTCGCTAGTCTCGGCGAAGCGTCATCGTTGCGTCCCGTCCAATATTATTTATTACCGAGTGCGAGTCCAAGCTTCAAGGAGGCTCCATCTAGTGTAAATAGCTTTCCTGTGGTTCTCGGACGGGGTCAACGTTAAAGGGGGTCTTTCAGATTCACATTCACATTCACATTTCTATCCCCATTCCCATTTCCATTCTTGAAGTGGCTACACCTCGACATATCCTATTCTCTATTCCGTGCTTACATACTTATTGTTTATTATTACTATTATTCTACTTTCCTTTTCTTTTCTATTCTTTCCCTTCCTTTCCTTTACTTTACTTTACTTACCTACCCAACTAGGATATCTCTAGGTTAGAATTGAAGGATTCCCCCCCGTCCTCCCTGCGGATATCTATCCCACCGACTTACTTCCCAATGCGCCGATAATACTCAAACAACCTTCAAAGTCACGATGGCCGAAGCTGCCCCAGCCGCCTCGCCTGCACTACCCTCCGCACCCGCCCCAGTCCCAACCAAACACCCGAGTACCTCCATTCCTGTCGTTCTAAACGAAGCTGGTCTTGACTCGCCCTCCTTCCGAGCCACTGCTCTCTTCTTCGCCGAACAGGTCGACCTCATTGAAAGATGGCTAGACAGCTATGCGAAGGCAACCGCAAGGTTGTCTCATGGTGTGTTAGGGCTTGAAGAGAGCATAAACAACTATCTGTCCAAGATTGTTCCTCCACCGAACGTCGTTTCCGTTGACCACGATTACACCGCCCTGGCTCTCAAGAGGCTCGGCGATGGCTCCAAGGAGTGGTGGATGCAAGTTGCCAACGTCGCGCGCAAGATGGAGACGTTGTGTGTCGATCCCGTTCGAAACTTCCTCCAAGGCGACTTGCGGAACTTCAAGGAGACCAAGCGCACTCTAGAACAGACACAGAAGGCCTTTGACACAACCCTAGCCCGATACGTTTCCCAATCCAGAACAAAAGAGCCGTCCTCGCTGCGTGAGGATGCCTTCGCTGTGTACGAGACCCGTAAGGCCTACCTAAGAGCTTCGATGGATTTCTGCTTCTTCGCCCCTCAATTCCGTCTCAATCTCGATAGGCTACTGGTCCAAGTATCCTCCGATACCTGGCGGGAGATGAAGAAGTCGAGGGACGCCGCAGGGAGCTTTGCCAAATACGGGCAGGAAATGGATCGGGTGAGAGGTTGGTCGAAAGAGATGGAATTGAGCGAGGCTATGTTCAAACGTGAGCTGCAGATAGCTAGGCGCGAGATTGGTGAAGCCACCTTGGCAACCTTCAAGCCCTCGCGGGAGATCGACGACTACAGCACCTCCACGGTGCCTTACCTCGGATCCAGGGGGCCATTGAGTGTATCCACCCAGGGTAAACCAGCTGCTATAATGGAAAAGCAAGGATGGCTATTCTTACGCACCATCTCGGGCAAGCCATCACGAACGAACTGGATACGGCGGTGGTATTACTGCCGGGATGGCATCTTTGGATGGCTCATTAACGGCCCTCAGGGTGTCTTGCAGGGCGACGAGATCGGGGTTCTGCTCTGTAACACGAAACCCGCTGTGCAAGAGGAACGCCGTTTCTGCTTTGAGGTCAAGACTAAGAACCAGACATTGTTATTGCAGGCCGAAACCCAAGCTCAGCTTATGGAATGGCTTGAGGTCTTCGAGGTTGCCAAGAAGCGAGCCTTTGAAGCAAGCGTAGGTAGGGATACTTCATCCCTGCCAGGTGGTGTTGATCCTGCTTTTTCCATCACGCCCCCTTCATTGCCTGAGTTCTCAGCCAAATCCCTCGATCCTCAGATTGACGACTCAACCGGAAGTGACCGACCTAATAACCTTCCGGTTCCCGGCCCTGAGGGAGGCCTGGTTCCGAGGCCGAGTTTCGAAATCACCTCGGCACCGCCGAAGCGCTCGGCGACATCTCTTGCCCGTGAGGAAGGAGAGAGTGGACGCGAGCATGCAGCTAGGATCATGCAGAAACTCGATTTACACCGGAAGGCTACCTTCACGTCGGGAGCGGATACAACAGCCATGACGTCGACAGGGCCATCCAGCGGTATTGCTGGTCTCATATCTGCTAGTCATGGGTTATTGCCAGGATACAATTCGCCTACGATAAATCAGGGCCCAATTTCCAAGACGCAGACAGTGCCACCTACCTTACTAGGACCGGAAGCGCAGCCAGGTAGTCTGGCGCCTCCAACGCTAGCTAGACCACCTGCTCCCACTGTTCTGAGCAGGACAGCTGTTGCGTATAGTAGCGAGAGGATATTTACGGCTAACTCTACGCAGCCAATGCCGACTGCTATTATGGCTAATTACTGGGGAAGCAACGCGTGGGGTCAGGAGTATGCTGCGAAAGTCAACCGAACGGATTTGGATGCTAATGATCCCTTTGGACCAAATTCTCCTTCCATTAAAATGACTCTCGTTGGTGACGACGAGGATCTAAAAACGCCATCGTCTCCGTCGTTGCACAAGAAAGCCATTAGTATGGACGCAAGGATAAACCACCCCAAGATTGTGCAGCCTTCCTCTGAGAAGCCGACAGGGGAGAGTTTCCCCCGGAACTATCCTACAGAGTTGAAAACCAACTCTGCCCAGTTCCGATTGCTCTTCCCCAGTGTGCCATTGGATGAGAAACTTGCTCTCGTTTTCCGTGCCTCCTGGATCAGTACTTCAGATCCCGATCTTAACTTGCCACAGATGGCTGGCAATGGACGCATCTATGTCACGCCGGATAATATGTACTTTTATGGTCATCAGATGGGTCTTGTAGTGGCGTACACGATCAGTCTGGACAGTATTACTGAGGTGACAGCAGCCCCTGGTAGGGACTGCGATTTCGTCTTCCTACATCTGAACCAACACGAAAATGAACCTGGTTACACGCG
Source organism: Camillea tinctor (assembly GCA_022578605.1). Lineage (NCBI taxonomy): Eukaryota > Fungi > Ascomycota > Sordariomycetes > Xylariales > Graphostromataceae > Camillea > Camillea tinctor. The sequence continues at coordinate 1,062,044 of MU394051.1, forward strand.
GATTACGATCAAGACTTTCCTCGAGGATCTTGATCTCCTTCACGCGCGTCTTAATCTTCTAGTTGACGATTTACAGGCTGAAGAGCCTATGGACATATCAGATTTAATCAAGGCTCTGATTAATTTGGAGAAGGAGGAATTCGATCTGAGGAGCCCAAGCGCCGATAGTTGGGAAGAAATATCCTCTCATACCCCTATCGACAACGGTACCATATCTGGAAGAGCAATTAGTCCAAGGCCGAACGACTTCGCATATAAATCGCGACGAGGGAATTCACGAAGACCCTTTCCAAAATTACAGCTCCCTACTCACCCTGTGCTCTATGAGCCTGAAGACATGCAGAATAAGGCTGCGGAGCGTAATTTTGAGATAAGTGCCAAGGCCTGTTTCCATGTCTTATTTGGAGACAAAAGTTTTGTCTTTCCAAAGCTTTACTTTGAACGGAGGGCCCAGCATATTGCCCAAGGCCCGTGGAAGCAGAACGAGGCCGGCAATATGCAGAGGCATTTCCGCTTTAATGTGAATTACACCTCTAGGCTCGGTCGGTCCAGAGCAGAAGAGATCACTGATGAACAGACCATCGAGGTATTCAGTGATCATGTTACGTACGTAGTCACACACGTTAAGACACCGTGGCATCTGCCACACTCTCACGGCTTCAAGCTGGTGACGAAGATCGTGATAACACACGTAACCAAATCCAAGTGCAAACTGGCTATTTTTACGAAGGTAGCTTGGTCAAAGGCCCCAGCGCTTGCGAAGAATTTGGTCGAACGACAGGCACTCGATGATGCTGGTCAGGATGCTGAAGAGCTAGCTGAGGTTGCGACTGACCAAGTACGAAAGTTAGGCCATCACCGCCGGACGAAAAGGGCAATACAAGTGTATGGGAATGTAGGGTTACAAACGCAAGTGGTCGTTTTTACGCCCGGAGAAACGGACTCGGCGAAGAAACCCCATATTAACCTTCGCACCCTAAGCTCAATGCTTTTTGACACTATTAGGTCTTTTGCAGAAAGTGTAGCATCTTCTCTGATGATGTGGGCCTTCGCAGCGGTAAAGAAGCTTTGGGACGTGATTGTGGCCCAGCATGTCATACTCGCCTTCTTGGCATTCAGCATTTTTATAAATATCATCTTTTCATCCCAGGGCCTCTCTACGTGGTGGGGCGAGCGGCGTGCGGCAAATTTCATGCAACGTGTCGGCGTTGGTCCCAACGTCATGATGAGCAAGGCAATCTATATAGCAGATCTTGACCAGGCGGCCAGAAGCACGGCTATTCAGCCTTCTTGGCCGCAGGACAGTTATTGGTAAGCTTAGAAGCGTCAAGTGCAAATTGCTAGAAACCTAGCTAATGATCTCTTGCAGCTACACGACATTCCAGTCTATCGCTAATAGCAGCAATATTGATGGCCCGTACGAAGACACGGGCTCATCCTTATCTTGGGCATCCAGTCGCGCTACAGCACGCCGGTTACGGCAGACACGCCAAAAACTAGGCTCCTATCGCCATGACCTCCTTGTAGCTATGCGTATGGTTAACAGTGTCGAGACGGAAATGTTACATGCAGAATGGGAGAACTGGCTCCTGGATGAGAATCACCGTTGCGAGCAGGTGGGGGCCGTCCTCCGGGCTTGGAACGACAGCTCTTCGTCCGAGGCACACGGCATCGCCGCGCTCAAGGACAACATCGCACAGAAAGTCCTTCAAGCTGGGGAGAAGGACGCTACTAAGCGTGAGAACCTAAGGCTCTGGCACGAGGAATACTGCGGTAGCTGCCAGGCTGACCACGCAGCGCTCATGCGTGAACGAGAGGAGATGACGATGGCCACCTTCTAGGCCGGTTAATTGCGAGGACTATGGACGATTCTAGAGTTTATACGTAGGGGTGAGAACAATCTAGTCTCGGGACGAAATTAATTCTGTTGACTTGATAGATAAGAGTGGGGAGCCAAGGTGTAGGCGATTGGGAATTCTTTTTTTTTTTTGGCTTTAAGATCAGGGTATTAGAAGGTGGTAAAACAAGCATCTTACATGAATGGTGGTAGTGAAACGGGAGCTGCGGTGTGGATAGTAGAGAAAAGAACAAGGGAAACCCCGTGGTTGGTTTATAACATAGCATGCCATACGGTGATGTACTGTACTGTAGTTAAAACACAACTGCACATTTAAATGTCTTTTCCTGTGTAAAGTTGGGATACGGGAATAGGAGAAAAAAAGAACAATTTTTTTTAAAAATGAAATAAAAATGAGAGAATAATGAGAGAATAATACCTTATGATGTTTTCTATTTTAACCTTTTTAGTTTTTATTTTTCTTGTTTCTGTTTAATCCATACTTCTTTATTCCAGTAGTACATGATTCATGATTGAAAAGCAAATCAATATATGTACACTAATTATAGGGGTAGGTTAGGTACCTATTGACGTTTGTTGCTAGGATAAGTGCTACGTACCTTATACGCGTATTGACATTTGGTTTGCGAATCATATTTGAGCAACCTGGTTATAATAGTGGGTATTTGGACTGACTTTAAGACTGGTTCATAAAGGTTTGAGACCCTGCATTAGGGGTGAGTTAAAAAAAAAAGAATTCTAGACCTCTGATAAGAATTATAGTGAACTCGATCAGAGAGGTCTTCGAGTTATCAATACATGCCTGGGTACTAGGTTCGATTGTCCTCTTTTCCCCTCTCTTGTCATACCTACCTGCCTACCTAGTGGCGGTAATGGATGGTTGAACTTTAAGAAGGAACACTAGTTGCAGAACAGTGACGTCAGGACGAACCCGACCTCGTGGCAGGTAGGGTGGTAGCTCTAACGCGGATCCTTGTGGAAGGAGCCCATTCATCTTTTTCTCCACCCTCAGGCCCGTGCACTTGTTGAAGAATCCCTATAAGCCAGGTACTTCTTTTATTTTTATTCCTACACCTTCCAATATATCTCTTATAATACTACTACTAATAATAATCACAACATATCAAATAATTCATGTTGCTGTTATAATTAGCACATATTATACCTACATATATAAACTTACCAGATTATTCATTGCTAGCCTCTTGAGCCATCTAGCATGGAATTTTATTTCAATTCGCCATCTTCAACGTCGTGAGTGGAATGAATGAGTGAGTCCGTGAGTCCGTGAGTCCGTGAGTGAGTGGATGAATGGCACAGTCCACGATACGATCTCGGTTCCGGCTCTTCATACGATAGGTACACTCATATTCGCAAGCAACTTTACCTTCCTTTACACTTTACCCTAAATCTTGAGATACCCAATACGGCGGAGGAAAAATGACGGCCGCACATAAAGCCTTCGAGGCACTAGGCCCTATTCATTGGAACGATGTGGCCCACGACAACATCCAAAACTTCCTCACCAGCATTTTCGCCGATGCGCAATGTCTCGTCGATTCCATCCCCGTCTCTATCACCTCTCTCGAACAGAAGTTCGGCAGACATCGATCTGCCACCGAGTCAGATCTCCCATCATTACTGAGCAAAGCTCCCAAGTCGTCAGACCGTGCCAGGGAGCTAAGCAAAGAGTGGAAGGAGGTTAAAGTGAATCCGCGCGAGAATCCTCTAGGCCTAGATATCTATAAACTGGCTGCCAAGGACGGGAAGGGAGCCTGGTTCGCGAGGCGCAGCGTACACGAAGGCCTCTCTTTTGAAAAATGGAAGCTAGGCGTCGAGAAGGAGTTCGCTGAAAGCATGAAGGTCCAAGGGAATCCGGGGGACGGAAACATCAGAGGAATCGGGGCTGAGAAGCGTGTCGTAAATGAGACGATAAAAGGCTGCGGCAAGTATGAGGGTGAGCTACCAATTACCATTCTACGGACACATTTACCCAAATGTCCATGCTACAGGAAGTCAACACTAGTATCTAACTATGAAGTCCTATAGTCTATCAACTCTCAGCCCAATTCCCAGGGCCAACCACCCCGCGTGACTTTGTCACCTTGCTATTAAGCTCCGATTCAGCGGTGACAACCCCTCCGCCGGACGGTATCCGGCAACCAAGACATTATATGGTTGTTTCAAAGCCATGTGTTCATCCGGAATGTCCACAGCGCCCCGGTTTTATTCGTGGCCAGTACGAGTCGGTCGAGTTCATCCGGGAGATCAAAGTAGAAAAGCCCTTACGGAAGATACGCTCGTCGATAGACCTATTCAACGAGGACAATGTAGCCGCAGCAAAACAGTCGATCGATAACATTAGTAGAGAGGCTGTGGTGCGTTCTGCCCGCCAGGCAACAATTCCCAATTCCTCAAACCATAACGAAAACGGACGGCCCAGGGGTAAGACTATAGCTTTTTCCAACACCGATAATAGTCAAGTTGAAGACGACGAAGATTGTGAAACAATGATTGAATGGGTCATGGTTACGCGGAGTGACCCTGGTGGTAGTGTACCGCGATTCTTGATTGAAAGGGGGACGCCTGGTGGCATTGCTGGCGATGCCAATAAGTTCTTACAATGGATATCTTCCAAAAGCCTGGATTATTTTCTTGAAATTGACCTCAATGATGTAATTTCCGAGCATGATGATTCAGTGGTAGAACAAGGAACTACAGAAAAGAGCCTGTCGCCAGCAAATCCCACGTCCAAACCCGCCATTACTGAGTCTACAATTCAGCAGACACTAGCTCCCAGTGAGCGTTATGCGGAAGAAGCACCGGGATCCAGTGGCCTGTACGGCATGATCTCCGGTGCTCTAGGTGCGGCCGCTTCGGTAGCAGCTTCACGCCTTCCAAATCCATTCGGACCCGTCCATGATGAGGAACACGACTCTGTCCTGTCTACCGATCAGTCTGATGAAACCTCATCCATTCACAGTTTCCACAGCTTCGAGTCCGATAAAAAGGAAGACTCGTCTCTTAATAAACAGACCGACGACATCTTGTTAACACCATCTATTACAAACGGAAAAGACGGCTCGGTGCACTCCACCGAATCAGCAGCGCGCTCGACTAACACGATCTCACAGCACGATAAAGAGCTGCGGAAGCTTGAGGAGCGCAAACGGAAAATGGAGGAAAAGCTACAACTCGCACAGGAGCGAGCCAACGCCAAGCGTCGCAGCGATGCCCAGCGCGATGAAATAGCAGTACAGAAGATGCGCGAGAAGCACGAACGCGAGGTGGCAAAGCAAGAGGAGAAGTACCAGCGTGAGCTTCAACGGCTCGAGGCCAAGCGCGCGAACGAGCAGAAGAAGGCGGATGAACGCCGGCGCAAACAGGCCGAGCGCGAGGAGAAAGCCAACCTCGCCGTAGAGCTAGAGAAGGTGCGCGTGGAACGGGACCTCGCGCGTAAGCAAATAGAAGTCCTCAAGGAGCAGATCGGCGACCTACAGACGCAGAACACGATGCTCGTTGCGCGCCTCGGCCGGGAGGGCATCAGCATCAATGGCGGAAGTAGCAGTAACGAGAACCTAGCTCCTCCGGTCCTCAGAAGAGCGCTGACGGATCGACCGCCGGTAGCGGAAGGGGGGGCGCCGAAGACGAATGGGATAAAGAGTTAGCAGCTCGTATATACATACGAGATGCCTCGCGATGATGTGGATATGAAAGTGAAGAGAAAAGCCTGGATGGAGTACATATTGAAAAAGAGAAATAAAAATAAAGGAGTAGGCTAGGTGGTTTGAACATAACGACGGTGGCGAGCAATCAGGTAAATAAACGAGAGTACCAGGTTACATGCATGGCTGGAATTGGAGATGGATGGTTCTCATGATGGTTGATGTGGTGTCATTGGCGGCCTGTTGATACAAATCTATATGCACACATTTGGTGTTTTACTAAGCGGATATTCTCGTTTCTCCTTACCCCCCAATGTACAATCTTTATTCTTCGAAATGATTATTTAGGTAGCGAAAGATCTTGGACGAATAGGCAGCTCGATCATCAGCAGACGTTTTGCGGTGCTTTATTTGATCAAATTAGGTCAGGTTCAATCTAGCGAGCTTACTCGCCTAACTTAACTTATAGCAAAAATGCCATGATAGCAATATAGGAAAAGGGGGAGGGGCGTAGCAAAACACATACTTTTCTTCTCTTTTTTTTCTATCATTGTATCTTATCTATACCTAACCCAGGCGATATTTTCTTCCAGCACATATCAACCAATAGACCACAACACGCATCAATACCAGAAAGTCAACCTAGCGAGCGTAAACCCCCTTTTTTTTCCTTCCCCTCCCACACTCACTCCTCACCCCCACCCTTGCAAAGCCCCAACAACAACCCGCTCACCCTCCCCGGCCCCAGCTCTCTAAACCTCCCCAGCGCCTCCCGCACCTCGTCCACGGCCCCCGCAACCGCCGCCGCGGCGACCAGCACGCGCGCGCAGATGGCGAAGACCTGCGGCTTGGAGGTCCAGGCGAGGGGCCCCGGGCTATCGGCTAAACGCGTCATCTCGCGCAGCGCGGCGAGGAGCCAGGCGCGGAGGTCGTCCCCGATCGCAGAGGAAACAGGCGATGAAGGAGATGGGGATTGGGGTGCAGCCATGAAGGGTGAAACGGCAGCGTAAGCGGCGGCCCAGCGCTGCGCTTCGCGCACCTCGTCCACGTACAGGTTCTGCTCCTCGACGACGAAGAGCGAGTCGTCGGGGCGCATGGCTTGTGCGAGCTGCTGGGCGGCGGGGGTCCATGAGGAGGAGGTCCCAGTCATGCGGTGGGCGACGTGCGAGTGGAATGTCTCGTCGCGGGAGTAGCGCGCGCTGAGGTAGTGGACGAGCTGGTTAGCTGCCTCGATGGGAACGAGGGTTTGGCTGAGGATAGGGGCGGCGGCTAGGGCGGCGGCTTCGCGGATTTCGTCGTCGTCGTCGTTGAGGGCGTCGTAGAGGGCGAGGAGCCAGGGGAGGTGGGCGGGGTCAGGGGGCTTGTCGCTTTTGGGGTTGCCGGCTGGGTGTAGAGCTGTGGATAGAGAGGCGATGGCTTGGACGGCGGATATTCGGGTATCGAATGTCTAGAGTTGAAATTGTGAGTGTATAGCCTCGAATATTTCAGAGAAGAAGAGACAGAAGGGATCGAACTTACACGATCTGCCATCCCGGCTTCGCTGATCATAGCACCCCAGTTGTGTAGCCAGCGTGCACGACTGTCTGTGATATGACCATCCGTTCGAGAGATGACTGTTGCCATTATCGGGCCACTGACGCGCACTATGGCGTCTCCGAGACTGGGGTTCATCGGCTTCTCATGTAGATCCGCCCAAAGTTTAGATAATTGCTCGTCGGACGGGAGGTCGTACGCCGTCTTCCCCAGTCCAGCACGAAGAATGTGATCCATTAGGGATGCTAGATTTTCCAGAGCTAACGTTCGGGGCTCTGGCGCCTCCGTCTCGAAACATACTTGTAAATACATATTAACGAAGTTGAGTTGTGCCTCTTTATCCAGCGCCGTATCGTTTCCAGACATAGCCTCCAGCATGGAACATGTGATGTTAATGTCATCCTCTATGATAACCTTAGGTTTTAGGCCTTGGGGGCTATCTATGTCAGTGTTTGGTTTGCTGAATAGTTGTTGCGCTTTTGCCTCATATAGCCTGGTTTTTAGGAGGGCCAGGGGTGCCCGGGCATTCGCCTTCTCGCTATCTACCGCAAAAACTTCGATTTCTTGTTCTAGAAGGTGTAGTAGACTTTTGGAAACTTGAGAAGCCTCTTCGAGCTTTGCATGTGGGAGTGTTTGAATCAAAAAGGTAGTGATTTCGATATAAACAGCCTTGACCTCTGTGCACGTGCTAAGACATGTATTCGCGGCCAGGAAAGCCTCTAAGAATTCACATAGAGCATCGATATTGTGGCCTACAACTAGTTAGCTTAGATTTTCAATCTCAAAGCGAATGCGTATCTTACCAGAGAGTTGGTCTGGCATAACTTCAAATAGTCTTTCGAGCAGAAACTTGAGAGTCAACAGAGCACCATGAAGTTTATTCGCAGAAGCTCCCGAGTCCTGGATAAGAGCCCCCATTGGCATTAGCCACTCCGACTTTAGGAGGAAAGAACATAATGTACGAGCTGCAATCTCCCGTACGTGCCAGATGTGGCTACCAAGGTACCAGGAAATTATATCATATAGTCTCGCGCGAAACGCTTCTGGTGGTCCGGCACGACGGATAATGTCTAGCGCGGGAAAGACCGATTCTGCTGTCTGTGAACCTAACAGAATCCCTGAAGATTCCTTTCCCAGCTCCAGCAGGTTAACGAGAAGTTCAGGAAGGGCTTTATATTTGTGGTAGGGGATCCTGATAGATCGGCCATCCCAACCTGCCTCCATAGAAGCTTTGCTCTCGTTCGTCCCAAAGAGACAGTCGATCAGACTTCGCAAAAGAAGCAAACCACAATTTCGGATGGCCCATCTATTATAGTCAGTAGTTACCTCAGAAAAGCTACTAAAAACATCACTTACATCTCAGACTTAAGGCTGTTAGCTGCCAACTGTAAGCACTCTGTTAGGTACGGCTCGGCCATACTGCTCAAAAAAGAGGTCTTGAATATATCTTTAAGGCAGTTTAAGGCGTGCACCTGAGGTAGGTTTGACCCATCGGTCTCTGACACGAATGCTGGCTGCCATGCAATTTCTTGTAGTTTAGAAATCACCTCCTGAAAGGAAGGACGCTCAGCTTTGGATGATAGAATCCCAACCACCATGGCTGGTATCCCCGCCGATCTACGAGTAGTCGATGCTTGAGTATATATGCAATCAAGAGAACCCTAAACTGTGTTAGAAATAAGCTCGAAAGTATTAACGAATAAAATCCGCTTACCTTATACCATTCGTCGAGCAGATTGATATCGTCTTTTGACTGAATAGGGAAATATTTCACAAGTTGGCAGCAAGAAGCGAAGGTCTGGGAAACTGTAGTGAACGCGCCTCGATGCCGTAAATTCGATAACTCATTAAAAGTCAACCTTCCAATGGCTTCAAAATTCTGCCTAGAAGGCGTAAGAAACCCATCTTCACGTTTAGAGCGAGCATTATTGCTAATGGCACGCGAGAGGTTACTAGAAATAAGTCAGCATAGTACCCAGCCTCTAGGGGAGTTGATAACCGACCTTGACTCGTGGATAGCTCGAAAACTGTAACTAAGGAGATCCTTGGTGTCAAGGCCATCAACTTCCTCCATCTCTTCAGGCAGGTGCCCTTCTGGGGAATCATCACATAAAACATGTTTCACGAGATCCCAGACTCTTTGGCAGCAGGAAATTGCACGGTCTTGGAATTCATCAAGGATCCTGAGGTTTTCATGAGAGTATCGAGATCCAGAAAGAGAGTCCCATATCCACCTAAATACCTTATTATTGTGTATTCTTGAAAATTGAAGTTCATGAAAACCTACCGAAGAGATGCAAAGTCCCCGTGTACGGGTGCTTGAAGCACTGCAAGAGCTAGATCTTTTTCAGCGACAGACAATTTAACTTCGAGACCTGAGAGGACTTTTGATGGAATTTCTGCTACTTCTTGAAAATCAGACTTCCAGCGGCATAGGAGCTCGTATGAACGGGCAACGCCATCAGAGTGATCGGCTCGAGAAGTTCTCCTAGAAAGCTCATCTGCGTTCAGACAAAACTCCCGAAGCTCTTCCATAGGATCTTTACTTAGCCCCCTTATTTTTTCGGGTTTGAGCAGCATGATCAGAGATGCTGCAGCCTCTCTTACATCATCAAACGGGTCCATTATGAGATCTAGGACCGCGCGAAACCAGGTAGCATCAACTAACTCCTGGCTAATAGACGTTGAGTTTCCTTGTGGCGAAGACTTAAGGAAAAAACTCATTGCTCTTAATGCGGTGATATGACGCTGGTAAGAAGCCGTAGGTATAAGCTCACCCTTTAAAAATTCCACATACCATTGAATAAATCCTTCATGTAGCGTTATAATATCACGTAACCCTATCGTAACTTTGTCAAACGTGGGGTTTCCTTTTTCTAAGCCTGCTTCCCCACTCGGTGATAATGATTGAGAATCCCGGTGGAAGTCTGTTTTCGCAGATTTCTTCAAAGCTCGGTCGTATTCCTTGCGTGTCGAGTCAAGTGTACCCTGTATACGCTTGATCATGTTTCTCGAGTAGCCCAGTACATCATATCTAAATTTGGCATCCGAGTCTTCGTAAAATTCTGGAAGGTATCTCTTGAGAAGCTCCAAGGCTTCTGATGTATACGGCTTTGTCGTAGATGGACAAGCAACCAAAATAGCAACCCCCGAGGAGCGTGCTTCCCGTGACTCGTGGCAGAGCACATCTTCAAGCAACTCTACCGGAAGTGGCGCGACGGTGTCCTTTGTCTCTACTGATAATGAGTTCTAAGCAAGCTATTTTTCGACCGCGGACATCAGATGTGTACAAACCTTGACCCGGCTCTCCCACAACCCCAATCTTCTTTCCTGCTTCGAGCATGGCTAACCACAACATGGCATTAAGATCCAATCCTATGTTACCTTTTCCGGTAAGCTTCTGCATACGGGACAATATATGAAGGTATCGTAAGGCTCCATCTCGGTCGGTCTTGAATAACGGGACAAAAATGTAATGTTTGATTATTTCAAGCAGCTCCAAATTTGCATGCAGCCCGTTGTATATGAATCTATGCCAATCATTAGGGTGGTGGCGTGACTTATCATCATCCTTATACCAAGGGCTAGTGAAGATGGTAACAAGTAACTTGCCAGCCACAGGGCACACATATTGAATTTCCATCCAAGCAAAGACTCTTCCAATAATTGCATTCCATATAGCCTGTTGGTCGGAAGAAATAGCGTGTATGTCTTTGTAGATCTCTACGATATCACAGAGAAAGAAAATCTTTTTCTGAATAAGGTGATCAAGAGAGACCATGGCAGATTTTGTCGATGGCCTAGAGGCTTGTTGGGTGATTATAGAGACAGTCTCTTTTAGGATATCTGCTTTGATAGAAGCCCCAGTCGCCTGGTTTGGGTTGCGGGATATGGAATATGCGAGGAAGTCAAGGACCAAGCGCATAGACCTGTGGGTATCCTGCTCATTCCATTCAAGGAAGAAAATGAAGAGACTTGAGGCGGTGGTGTCTGCAAAAGCAAAGGACCGCAGTGGTTCTCTGTGAGATTTGGAGCATTGCTCAACAAACCCGCAAAGCTTAGCGCAAGCATTTCCTGATGATTGTTTGGGTTTTGCAGCATTGCTAAGGAGTGATTGGAAGATATCTTTGGCTAATCTATCACTTCATATTAGTGGTCTTACGATGTATCCAGACTCACTCGAGTAGGAAAGAATAACTCACGATAATTGAGCCTCCCCGGGTTGGGATTCTATCCAGGAAAGTGCATATTTAGGGTTGAATAAGGTATCCCCGGTTCTAGGGGGGTCTTGAAGTTCCATATTAGGAGGTATTGTATAAGTCACTTCCCTTGAAGGATCTAGTTAGGTATAAGAGTTGTGAGTGTTAAGTATTATTAGAGATAGGGGGTTTAAGTATGACTTGAACGGACCATAGTGTCTAGATATCCTGTGTACCTATGTAATCTAGGTATATAGATTATATATGTAGATAACTTCACATTGGATTTTGTAAGTAGGTAGGTTAAGTAAGGTTACTTATTACATCCATAAATGGATGGTGGGGTTCGAATGTATTTGAAAATGTTGGTGGGATGTTTTCACCTACGGGAGGTAAGCTTCGGGTGCCAAGACAGCTTAGCTTAGTTTAGATTTTTTTTTTTTTCCCTTTCCACTATACACTACCAAACTACCTACGTAAATGACGGAACCTGTCTAGGAAGTGACTACGTAGTACTACATAGTATGTACTACATAGTATGTAGTATGTAGTACTATGTAATCCGTATACTACACTAGGATCATCGGTGCACGGACCATCCGATATAGCGATGGGAAACTTTTTTTTTTTTTCTCTACACATCACTTAAACGATAAAAGCTTTAACAACCTCAACTTTAATTCAGAATTGCGACGTCGCATACCCGAAAATCCCCGCCTCCCGTGAAGAAGTCCTCTAGATACGACTGGTACTAGTTGCAGTCCCTCCCTTAATTTGCTTCTCTCTATATTATACTCGCTCGTTTCTTCCCTCTCCCCTACATTAATTCCCGCCAGCCATGTCTATCTGGGACGCCCTCACGGGCCGCAAGTCGTCTTCATCCCAACAGCAGCAAGAGTCCTCAACACCGAGTTCCTCCACCACATCCGTCCCAACCCAAGCCTATACGCCCACACCTTTCGATCCCTCCGAGGCGCAGGGAGTAGATCAATTTCTAAAGAGCTCTGCCTTTGCCGACCCCTCACAATTACACCCGCTGGCTGGCCTGAACAAGGAGAGCCTAGAATACCTAAGCCTAGAAGATTCAGCCCTCTCAGACCTGCCCGGAGCGCAAACTGCAATTCCCTCCCGGGGCTTCAGCGACGATCTATGTTACGGCACCGGTATCACATACCTTACAGCTCTGTCATTAGGTGGCGCATGGGGACTACAGGAGGGTCTAAGGAGGTCTGTAGGCCAGCCGCCAAAGCTACGCCTAAATTCCGTTCTCAATGCGGTCACGCGAAGAGGGCCCTTCCTGGGTAACTCGGCAGGCGTTGTTGCTATTACATATAACTGTTTCAACTCGGGTATAGGCTATTTTAGGGGGAAGCATGACTCGGCAAACACTATCGTCGCGGGCGCTCTCAGCGGCATGTTGTTTAAGAGCACGCGGGGGCTTCGGCCCATGTTGATATCGGGAGGTATTGTTGCTTCCATAGCCGGAGTATGGGCGGTATGTATTGGCTACGTCCGCGACTTGGTTGATCCTGACTCAGACTAATATCTTGCAGGTGACGAGGAAAGTCCTTCTCTCAGCACCGACTAATGAGAGCCACGAGCATCAGCATATTTAGCTCCGAAGATAAACGCCAACGATGAAAAAAAAAGAAAAAGAAAAGGGACATAAGAAGAATTCCCCAAGCCTCTGACTTATATCACAACAAAGTCGAGAGTCGGTATGAATGTGTAAGATACTGGTCCCAAAACCCGAGGCTTAACGCCTGGAAGATGTTTTGATCGGTGTAATTACGAACGATATGTTCTATGATGTTTGGTCGCAACACACCAGACACTCTCTCTCCTCTGCTGGGTATGCATGTAAAATAGGTGGTTAAAATGCATAGAAGGCATTCCGCGGCCGCGGATAGGTAGGCGTTCAAAGTCCGCAAGGGGATAGCAATTGAGACTTCCGAGTTTGAATGACACCTTTTTCTTATGTTGGTTGTGACTTTAGTTGTCTATGAGCATCTTGAGGAAGGCAGTACTAGGGGTTGGATTCATTTTGATATCAATGTTTGGGTCTTCGCGGTTCCCCCTACAACGACGCGTGTTGCACTCTTTCCCCTTCCTTCCCCTAGAGTATACCAGCGTAGTCACAACTTTTTATGGTATTGACTGGTTGCTACGCTATTTCAAGTCATATACTGTATTTTTCTCTCCCAAGCAAAGCCCAACTTCTTCTCTAGCTATCCCTCTCACTGCAGCTTCGCATTGGCCGTTATCTTCTACGCTAAGACCAAATCAAGTCTCGCTCGCTTAAGAAGTATGGCGACCCAAGAGGACATCCCCGAGCAGCTGAAAGAGAGGCTCATCCGCCATCATTTGCAGACATGGCGTTCAAAAGCAGTTCCCGTCACCATGGAAGAGGCTGTCAGCAAGCAATTTACTATGGACGGAAATAAAGACCCTCCTGGGCAGGTTTTTCAAGATGCTAACCCAAAGGGCTTTCTATTTATTCCGTTCGATTCTAGTCTACCCAATGACTTGCAACTGCGAGAGGAGAGGTATAAACTAATGGATGCTTTCACTAGCCAGATCTATGGTTTTGTGTCTGCGCTCCTTGATGAGGAGATTATCCGGTACGACCTACAAGGCGCCAATAATGGGGGTATCGGGGAGGTACCCCCTCTGGCCAGCCTCCTGATTCACGAGAAGGTAAGTGATGTTTTGAAAAATAAATTACCTACATGTGACACTAGTAGCTAAAGATACACCCCACTCAGGTCAAGCTGGTGGCTAAAAATCGACTCCTGTTCGAGTTCATGAACACTCCTAATCCACATGAAGCAGCGGCTGCTGCTTTGAAACGCGAGGTCGATACTTCACCAAGTGCTCAAATAGAAAAATACGATCCTCAAATCAAGGTGTACCTTCTACGAGTCAGGGGTGACGAGAGGCTCGAGATCCGAGATATCCTTCTGTCGCACAAGGCTAGAATGACAGCATTCCACAGCCTGCTCGAGGAGAACTCTGACCCGTACGGGCCAACGCCCTTCTCTTGTGGTCCCGAAGGCATAGAATCCATGATCTATAACGATAGGCTGCCGGAGCTTGGGCCTGAGGAATCGCGCGTCGATTTCATGGAGAAACTGCCCAGGACCTGGTGTTATCGTCTTGTTAAAACCTTCACCAACCAAAAGCCCATGGTTATCGCCTGGTCGGATTGGAAATCTGTGGAAACGGAAGAACAGTACAAAGAGATGATGGAACTTGTCCAATTCAATGAGTATTCTCTTATGGTTACATCGGTAAGCCATATTTCCCCGCCCCTATCCCTCTCCCCCCCCTCTTCTCCTGTTCCCCCTTAGTGTATGAACTTGTAAAGAATAAAGGGGGGAAATTATAAGTTTATATGTTAACGTAAACATTAATTACGTGTTTAGACGAACGGACTTTCAGAAGTAAAGCGCCTTAGCAGTCTCAACTCGAACAGAGGACTTATGCTCCGGGCCTATCTGGGCGCAGCCACACGTCTATCTTCTACACCAGACGTTGAAGAAACCATAAGCCCGCCTCGGAAGAAGTCGAGGGAGATGTGATGGAGGGTAAAGGGAAGGGTGAGGTGAAGGAGCAAGAGACTAGGGAGATGGGGGATTTAGATGCAGGTGACCTTGAGTCCATTAACCCTGAGAAATTAACCTTATGATGGGGCAGTTGAGGTTCTCTTTTGGGTTGCTTAGGTAGGTATTCCTACTTGATCGGTAGCCTGGATTAGACTATATGATCCCTGGGCTCTCTCCTTTGCTGCAATACCTCGGAATAGGGGTTAAGAGGGAAACATGTAATAAGTTTCTTTAAAATCAGGGCTTTCGGGTTTGGAAAGATGCACTATCAAGGCCAATTAGGATACCTAGATACCTAGTACTCAATACCAAAACGAGCAGCAACCACACATGGAATAACTTTTAACTTGACATTAAGTCAGGTTGATGGCTGTACCTGCTGCACCTTCCATACTTAAGTACATACTACTAATAGTACATATACCTAAATATAAGTACCTAAGTACCTATATATTTTAAAAACAACATGAGGAAGGAGTAAAGGGATATAAGGTCAAGCTACCACTAAGTTGGTGCTGCTTATTTACATTTTATAAACGTTCCTTTTGTATATCTTGCTTATTTTAAGCTTATACTTATTAGTCCCAGTGCTTCTTTCCATAATTATTATCTGGATATGCTTATTTCTTATTAAACGTAACAAACAACTACTACCCAAGAAGCAGGCAGGCACGCACCTTAGGTACCTATTCTGGGTGCTTTTTAAGAAAACAGGCACAAGTAGTAACAGGTACATGTATGTATGTATGTATGTATGTATGTATGTATGTATGTATGTATGTAGTGAATGTACATGGAGTTTTCTCCCTCCCCTGAGGGCAAGCTTTGGCTTAAACTAGGACAGCAGTTCTCTGCTCATACAGGTACATATCTCCCAATACTATATCTATGTTACTACCTACCTACCTAAACATTATCACTTCTTCACCCAACTTATATACTACTCAACAACGATAATAAAAGAGAAAAACAACTTTTGAGCCTACGAACCCCTGAGTCAACATACGTCTTGCCATATATTAGTTACATTGATCGTTACATAATTCAAGGTTGCGCCATTGTCACTGCGGCAAGATGTGCTTCCCTTGTTGGCCCGTCAAGGACATCTACCTGGAGGAAGATCAAAACCAGCACATGTTCCAATACGTATGGGATGGAGCTACATGGGTGCCGACTGTTAGTGACTCAGTAAGTATCGTCTATATATTCTTTTTTTTTTAAACTTTTTTTTCTTTTCTATTTCTCCTTTTCTCCCCCCTTGTCAGACACACAAACATTTATCATTTGTCTGAAGTGGATGAACTGTACATGCATAGACCACATGAGTTATTGTGGTTTTCTTTTTCCTTTCCTTTTCTTTTTCTCTTCATACACCTGGACATTGCACACCAGGCGACAAACAATAAAAAAATACGATCAAGGGTGTACTGGAGGGAGAAAACAACCCTCTACTATTTCCTGGCTACAGGCCCCCTTTACCCTCTAACCCACACCTGCCTTCCCCGTATTCAATGGACTAGCATTACATCTCACCACATTACCTATTATTTTATTCTTCCCATCCCCCCCAAATACTAGGCTCTATCTCTAGCAACGGTATTGTGCCCTACTAGTCCATTCACTGCCCAATACCCACACTAGAGCATTGTTTGTCATACGGTCACTGGTACAACCAAAACAAAAAAAAAGAAGAAAGAAAAAAAAAAGAGGGAAGAAAATCGATACCATGGGCACTCCTTCAAAGTCAACAGACAAGACACCCATTAGACAACATTCACCTTCTCCCAGAATTCACCCACACAGCTCCAACAATAAAAACAACTTGCACACAACCATCCCCAGCACATCCCCAACTCCTCCACCTCAACCTCAGTCGCAGACGGCAGATCGTGTTGGCAATAGCAGCAGCAACAACAACAACAATAATCAAAGCAACAACAACACTACAGACTCAACATACCAAAGACCTGGACCTGGGTTTGAGCATCAAGTCACCAACCTACCAGGTGGTATCTGTCACGACACGCGCAACTCTCTGCAACAGCCGCAGGCCTATCCTCAACCTCTTTATTCCATCTACCAACACCCTCTCGTCTATACTATCCCAGCCCAGATGTCTACCAACACGGCTTCTGTCAACAGTGGTGTCATGCCCAATGGGCAGGCCCAGCACTTCCAGCCCCAGGTTCCTGACACTACCAATGGGCCCTACCAGCACACCTACTACCCTCGCCATGATGCACAGGGATCGCCTGTGGTCATGATCAATGGCACTCCAATGGTCCAGGTCGTGGGTGGTCATGTGCCTATCCAACAGGTATCTACAATTCCCCAGACGCAGCCCTTGGTCAGAGTTCAAGCCGTCGAATATGTCATTCCCCCGTCTACCATAGTTCAAGGAGCTGTCCCATCTCAAGTCGCCTACTGTGCCATTAATGCAAGTCAGCTCCATAATGATGTGCATCTTATCTCCCTGCCAATCAATCCACTAGCTGAGTCGGATCAATGCTCCCTAACGGCCTTTTCCGCTTTGGAGCAAACTTTCTGCCTATAATCTCTATTCTCTTGCTTTCTTTCTGATTAGTTTTCGTTAATCATTTCCGTTCTTTGATTCGTCTTTGAGTTTTGATCACATACATGGGACAATGGAGTGAAGCTAACTGTTGTTTGCGTCACAGGCTCAGGGTGGTATCGCAACGGCCCCGATTCCGATGGTGGTTCAAGGCCAACAACCTCCGGCTGCCTATATCCAAGGCCAACCAATCTCCTACGTCGCTCAACCACCCGCCCAGGCAATCCCTCAGCCTGGTATGGTCCCTGCTATGGCATATCCCCAAGCTGGTGGTAGTGGTCCTGCCATGGTTGTCCCAGGTAATGGCGCCCCCGGTGCTCCCTTCCCTCCTGAGATCATGGGCATCGGCAAGACTAGCAGCGAGGTCCAGGTCGAGCAGGCCATTGCAGCTCAGTCTAACCAGGTACTTGAGCCCCAGGATATGAAGCCCGCCGATGATGATCCCTCTCGCATGTACTATTGCCGTGAGCTGGACGGAGCATGGATCCAGCGCAACCGCTACTCTATTGATCGTATGGGAGACTTCCGTTGGTATGTCTGGCCCAACGGTATCTTCTATGCCGTTCGCCTGAATAACTAAGGAGTTGTGAAAAAAACCCGTAAGTCTGCTTCTGGATTGTTTTTGTTACATATCATTGAACTGACAACCTCAAGTACTTAGTCTATGCTGGTTGCGGTAATGGTCGCCGACAATGCTCTCTCGTTTGGCATGTGAAGGTGGAGGAACACGATTTTCGAGCATCTGTCTTTTCTCCCCTTGCTTTATTTGCTTTTTCCTACTGTCTACTCGTTGATTTCCCACAAAAAAAGGAGGCGTTTATTTTCCTTTTTCTTTTTTTCTTTTACTTTGTTAAGTCTGTTGGGTTAACCCGGCATTCTCTTGTATGGTACACACCACAGTCTTGGGACTGCCAAAAATTAGGTACCTACGTAATTTAGGGGAGAAAAGCAAAAGCAGTTTTTCCATTAACCAAACCTAGTTGCTTCATACACCTCGTGAATTGATGTGATTCTCTATATGCATGATAGGCTGCCCTATAGGCAGTATTGTAACGGATGTTCTGAGGGTAGAAGACTGCATGAGATCAACGGAACTATGCGGAGAACCTGCTCATCTAACCTAGTAACTTTGTAGTACCGGATTATTGCAATCACGATGTGTACTACTTGTTAAGTATCTCTTATCGTGACGGTGTAAGGTTGGTAGGTACCTAGGTACGTAGTTGTGTAGTCAATGAGGCTATCACGCTCTAGACCGATTACCTAAGTCATGTAAGACATTGTCTTGATTGTCTTACACCACGGCAAGGATCTGTTAGGTAAGTTTCCCATGCAGGTCTCACAAGGGGTAAGTAAGGATCTCGAGCATGGACCACTCACTTTTCTCCTCGTCCATCCCCCAAAGCCCGTTTTCCTTCCTCATTGATCTTTATCAATCTTGGTCGATCTTCGTTGATCTTCGCTATATATCATAATAAGATTCTCCTATATTATAGCCAATTCGAGATATTCTCTCAATTGAGGTGCATTATCTACACTATATATAAGTAACCTATCTATTAATCTGTTAGTTGCTCCTATACGACCTGCCCGTTTTCGTACACTCGGCCACTCCACCCTAGTCAATCTGCTACAACAGATGCCAAAATAGATTTCTCCAACCCTCCAACTAGTATGCGCTTCGTTATTCATCCAATTATCCTTCACTAACTTCATGTCAACAGTTTTCTATTCAAAGAGGACAATAATGACCTACTCCGGAGAATGAAAGTGGGAAAAAAGCCAACATCTCCTTGAATACTTACACTTGACCCATCATCTGTAACCTACGGAGTATGTGTAAGAGACATCAAACCAGAACAATGCTACCTTACTACATAACTACCTACGTATGCCCATGCTATCAGGCAGTGCCCTCGTTACTACACTCGGTGGCCTCACTTGGTCACGATGCCTTTCCCGGGTTTGCAACCAACGAGGGGGAAAAAAAAAAAAGCAAGGCATTTGCTCAGTAATGCATGCTACTGCTAATCGTGCAAGAAAAAGCTGACGACTATCCCGCGACCGGCATTGACGGGGCCTGTAACAAACCCGGCATCCTTCCCCATTTGTCTAGGCTAGTGCTGCATAGCCCCCTGGTCGGATGAGTCGCCTGGTAACCTCACGTGTAAGGGCTGCCTTTCCAGAAGACCTCAACCTACGAAAATGGGTGAGGTGATGGGCCGGCAGTCGACGAGACTGCTCAGCCAACCAACCCGTCCACCCTGCCACACCTGAAAAGGGGACCAGGGGACTAGGGGACTCGTGGGATAACTTCCCTTTTCATATATATGGCCTCCCGTTCCCGCAGCGTACGTCATGCTGTGCATAGACCGATAAAGTGGCCCCTCTGCGCTAAGAGGGAAGCTTGTCTAGGGAGGCCTGATACCCCGGATTATACAATGGATATATCTTGGGTTGTCTACGCCTCATCTGGCTGCTTAACACTTGATGCGATCTGACTTATCTTAGCATGCCCTGGGGGCTAGCTTTTCGAAGCCAACCATTGACTCGGTCTATCCACTCTGTGATCCAAGAACAAAGCAGATTCCACCATGGCCGCTGAAGACCGTGGTCCTGAGTTGGGTATTATAACTGCCTTGTTCCTCGGGTTGTCAACCGTCATGATCGGTCTCCGGTGCTATGTGAGGATATTCATTCTTAAAGCTTTTCGGACGGAGGACTGGCTGGCCTTATCAACACTGGTCTGCTTCATCGTATATGCCACTTGTGTCGTATTGAGCATCGAGAGCGGTGCTGGAAGACACATATATGCCGTCCCACCTGATGGTGTTGCAGATGCGCTCAAGGTAACACTCCTTCATAGTTTCGTCGGGTTGGTCGTCGCATTAGCTAATGTGTCATCAGTTTCGATGGGCAGGTGAACTCGCTTACGTTGTGACGTCCTTGTTCCTCAAATTCACAATAGGCATTTTTCTCTTGCGGATATGCTCCAAAAAATGGCATACCATCACGATATGGGCCGTGCTCATGATCTGTCTGGTTTTCAACCTCTTCTACGCCTTCATAGCTGCGTTTCAATGCCGACCTGTACAATACTACTGGCTTCGATACCCGAACGTAATCAACGGTTCATGTCTCAGCGAACAGACAATTCTGGGTTCGACTTACGCTGCTGCCGCCATAAACGCCGCCGCAGATTGGGTGTTGGGCCTTATCCCAATCGCCTTGGTGTGGAATTTGGATATCACAAAGAA
The DNA here is from genome assembly GCA_022578605.1 of Camillea tinctor. Taxonomy (NCBI): domain Eukaryota; kingdom Fungi; phylum Ascomycota; class Sordariomycetes; order Xylariales; family Graphostromataceae; genus Camillea; species Camillea tinctor. The sequence goes on from MU394051.1 coordinate 1,082,733, forward strand.
GGCAAAGATAACCGTAGCTAGCATTCTAGCTCTAGGGTCCATGTATGTTACCCATAGCATTTCCGTTTTACTCACCTTGCTAACCAGGCACGTCGTAGTGCGTCAACAGCCACCATTGTTCGTATTCCGTATGTCTGGCAGCTAGCGCATGATGGCGACTTTCTGTACGAATTCACAGATCTGGCTATCTGGTCCACCGTTGAGATTGGCCTCGGGCTTGCAGCCTCATCGTTCGCAACCCTACGCCCACTGGTCCGGCATTTCTTAGGGCATCCGCAGCCGGAAATACTGAGGCAGCCTTCTCATCATCCATCTTTGAAAAGGGGACCCGGTACCCTATTGTTCCACTGCCGAGGCAACAGCAGTGATAGTAACACTTACAGATACAGCGGGAGTCTCCCGAGCCCCCTTCCAGGCCACATGAGCCTAGAAAGTGTCTGATTTTGAAGAACGATTGGCCGAAAAGAAATTTTGGGTTTATACGGCTCAATACAGCTCAACTCAAATCTACTATGCAAACAAACCAGCGCACCCCCGACATCCCGCATCCCGCATGATATAAGGTATATCAAATCATATGAAGCCGCGTGAAGGGCCCTCAACCGGGCACAGTGCGCGTGAAGGTCTCGATTACGGGGCTATGTTTAGTCGCATTGAGACTGAAGTGGGAGGCACACGAAATTTCCCGTGCTATGCTCGACATATTTCCTGGCAACACCTGCCTAGAAGTTGGGATGGCATTCGTTAGTGACAATGGTACTATTCAAGAAAATTATCTTGGATTTCGACAGTGTCTAGATCACTCTTCGGGTCCGGCACTTGTGATGGCGTTGGAGAAGTGGACATGCGTGTAGTACAGAAGGCGAGGAGACTAGGTTCAAAAAAGAGCAGCCAAAGTCTGGGTCCTATTCAATAACGCGCTTCACTGCGTTATCGTACATGCAGTCTAGACCAATAACCACGCATTAAACGGTATATTCCCACGTCAAATACCCCCCGCTCAGAGGGACGATCTAGTCTTCCAGTGGGGATAGACGGGGTTTAAGGAGAGAAATCAGCTCCGAAATACCGATGATCAGCAGAAACTATTCCGTTTTTCTATTCTATGTTATCAATGTTCACTACTGTTCATCAGGCTGCGATGCCTTTATTATGTTGTTGGCGGTATTCAACATAAAGAGTGTCATCGATGGGGCCAGCAGCAGCGGTGGTGAGGGGCTCATTGCACTATGTACTAAGTGTTTCCAGTGTACCTACCCCAGATTCAGTAGCTGAAAAACGCGGCCGATATAGAGTAGTGATGAGCTAGGGTTGAATATAGATGATAAATTAAATGACAATAGTGGCGAATATATGTCTTATTACTCTATAGTGTGCATATAGATATTACAAAAATATTAACTCGTAACTAGACTTGGTAGCAGACTTCGATTTCGCACATCTCATGAAAACTACTAAGGCATGAGGTATTATTATTGAATACTTATAGCACTAGGCCTTCAGGGATGGGGAGCAAAACATAGAAAATGTTGTTGATAAAGACTCACTATAAGTACGTCATGTGAGATCGTACCCCCAGCTCGTATGTCAATATCCGCCAACAAAAGGGAGAAAACCCTGTTCGCAGCATCTATACATTCTAGCCTATACACAGTCCATATATATGACTAACACAAAGCAGTAGTAGATAGTATTTTACCGCAGGGCAAAGAGGTAGCCTTTTACAAATGAACCCCTAGTTCACATGAGGCTATTTGGTGCCTATGTCGAGGGGGTTGCATATTATATGATTCGCTATTGGCGGTGAAAAGGAAATAACAAAGCCTCAATAGCCGCGAGCTAGCCTCAAAGCTCTGAGCCCGGCACGATGAAGGCCGGAGTTGGCATCACGGCATAGAGTGTCCAGCTTCTACTACTTCACCTGTTGATTACATATTCTATAATCACCATTAATAAGCGCCGACTATATCGAACCCGATCGCTGCCTAGTATGCCGCCGAGACCGCGATGCAGTCCAGCCTCCTAAGGGTGGGCAATATTGCTACTATTGAGACATCTTGGCACCTCTCCGGCTACCGAGCACCGATTTGCCTCGCCGCCGCATTGCAGGAGGGTACCAAAATATAGATCTATGGTGTTCGGGGTTTACGTTGATTCCGTGACTTGAAGAAGGACGAGTGGCTGTAATCTCGGGGTGCTACCCGCCGCCTGGTGGTCTGCCTAACCCATTCCTCTGGAGATCGACCCGTGCCACCGGGGTTACTTGGTGAACCAAGATTCATATGCCCATGGCTTTCGTCCTAGAAGAAATGGGGACCCAGTTCCCCACGTCGGGCCGTCTTAGGAGCGCGAGACAGCGCGACGACCGACTCGACCATGAGGAGTAGAGAGACTGAATACCATGCCGTAACTCTGATTATGTAACGCCTCTCGCGTCCCATATACAATAGCTCATAAGGAGGACGAAGATATATACTGCCGTTTGAAGATGGCTTGTTTCCTAGTCGTCCTTTCCAGATCATCAAGCAATAACAACCCTATAACGAACTTCCCTTTGAGAATATATTTCAAAAGCACGGGGTTTCTTTATAAAGACGACCGAAAGCTCTCCGAATATGGCTGAATCACGATCCCTAGACGAGCTGTCCTCGATCGTACAGCGTAGCCTCTCTACTATCAACGGGGCTCTCAAAGAGAAGGGCTTACCCCAACCTTCCTTTGCTCACGGCGGGCCCACTACTTTCACGCTCCCCGATGGACTAGATCAAGCCCGTACCGAAGCTTGTAAGTAGTGCCAGTACTTAGATGTTCACCATCTCTCCTTTTTCCCCTTTCCTGTCTTACCCCGGCCATCAGGCCCATCCTACTCTTCGATAACTACCTACCTACCAATCTGTAGTCGCTTGACCAGAAGAGGCCAATTCTAACCCCCCTCACAGTAGAGGCTATCGACGAGATCCAGGCTCTGCTACGTGGACCCATTGACTACCTGTTTTACCGAGGGATCCTGGCGGTGAGTTACCCTTCCCATCTTCCTCCCCGCTGTACGCAAAGCCACGCGGGATCAAATACGCAACACCGCTAACCCCTCATTTCTCCAGGCCCTCGAGATCGGCACCTGGGACCTGCTGACCCAGTTCTCGGTCCCGCAGCACCTCGGCGCCGACGAAACGCTCTCGTACGCCGAGCTCGCGCAGCGCGCCGGGCTACCCGAGGACGACACACGACGCATCGTGCGCGGGGCGCTCAGCCTGCGCGTCTTCGAAGCGGTGCTCCCTCCCTCGGGCGACGGCGGCGAAGAGAAAGTGCGCCACAACGCGCTCTCGTGGACGCTGGCCACGGTGCCCGAAGCGGCGAGCTTCCTGCGGCTCGTATCGCACGCGACGGACGCGGCGCGGCACGCGGCGGAGGTGCTGCGCAAGTGGCCGGAGGGCCCGACCGCGCCCTCGGGCGCCGACGCGTCGCAGTGCGGGTTCGCGCTCGCGCACGGGGGGCGGGGGCTCTTCGACTGGGCGCGGGACCACCCGGACGCGGAGACGGACTTCAAGAGCGCGATGACGATGCAGAGCCTGGCGCCGGGGTTCGCGGTGTCGGTGGCGGCGGAGGCGGCGGCGCTCGACGCCGACGGGAAGCAGGTGCCCGAGACCATCGTCGACGTGGGCGGGTCGGCGGGCACGCTGGCCAAGGCGTTCCTGCGGCGGTACCCGGGCATCCGGAGCGCCGTCGTGCAGGACCTGCCCGGGGTGGTGGCCACGAGCCGGCAGGCGGGCGTGGAGCCCGAGTTCGCGGGGCGCCTGCGCTTTGCGCCGTACGACTTCTTCCAGGACCAGCCGGTGCACGGCGCCGACGCGTACCTCTTCCGCACGATCCTGCACGACTGGTCGGACGTGCAGGCCGCCGAGATCCTGCGGCGCCAGGTGCCGGCGCTGAAGCCCGGCGCGAGGCTGCTCATCAACGACTTCGTTGTGCCGTCCGTCGGGGCGCACACCCACGTGCGCGACCAGTCGCCGCGGGCCTACGACCTGCTCATGCGCGTCGTGTGCAACGGCAAGGAGCGCAGCCTCGACGACTGGAAGAGGTTGTTCGCCGCCGCGGACCCGCGCTACGAGATCGTGGGCGTGCGGATGCCGCCCCAGGCTAAGCTGTCGATTATTGAGGTCGTCTGGCGGGGATAGATTTGGGAGAAAAGAAGAAAAAGGGGTAACCCCTTTTTGTATAATTACACGCCACTCACACGCATGTACATTACCGTTTCGGGTTCAACACATTACATGTTTGGTAGATTTCATCATCACCTAAAGAAAAGAAGAGTAGACAAATAAACAAATAAACAAGAAATACAGAGCTAGATATGAAGGGCCCCCATATTCTCGGGTCTTTTCAAATTAATCAAGCTGACCTGTCGTGCCGTTGAGTGAGAACCCCAAGTGACTAAGATAAACTCAGTACGATATTCTCTCAGTGCTTGCTCCTGATCCTTGTGGGTGGGCTGCTATAATAACAATGCAGTTAGGTAAGTTTCAAATCGCCTGTTGTGTCCCGATCAACCTCTAGCACAGGCGCAGGACGTAGGTTTAGGTATGTTTTATGGAAAGTTACTACGAAGTAGAATGCAGGTTACGGAGTAAGTACGTGAACTCTCATTGGTCTCCACTTTTTAACCATTACTGAATACCCGAAGAAAAAACCTTATTGACAACTCAAACTAAAATCTACCTAGGTACTAACTGACATAATATCCTAAAGTTTCCATACAAATCTGGGTTTCTTAAAGTTCTTCCTATAACCCCTACTTAGGTATCTAATCAGAACTTTATTGTTATTATCATTTGTCTCTTCATTATCTTTTGTTGCACCCCCTTTTTTGCATCATAAAGTCCCATCCCTCTACCTCCCACGGCATATACAATACATAACTAAATGGCCACAACCACACCTACAACCACCACAGCCGATGCACCACCGCCGCCACCACACATCCAAGCCCTAGACCGGCTCCAGCCGCTGCAGCCGCTGCTCCGGGGCTTCGCGCACCGCAACCGGAACCAGCACCGGCGCGGTTCGTGGTGGGGCGCGTTCGGGATGCTGCGGCGGCACGCGGACAAGCTGGCCTCCGAGCTGGCGCTCCTCCCCCCCTCTTCTTCTTCCTCTACTACACAAAAGCCCAAACCCAAAGCCAAAGATAAGGGAAAAGCAAAACAACCCGCCATCGCCTCGGAGGAGCGGCGTAGGAAACACCAGGCGGAGCGGCGCGCGCGCTGGCTGCGCGACGTCCTCGTGCCGCGGTGCTACCTCGCGTTCTCGCAGCTCGCGGCCGACAACCAGTTCGCGGCGCTGGGCGTCGTGCTCCTGGCGGCGCTGGCCCAGGTGCGCGCCGCGTGCGGTGCGTATCTGGGGGGTGACGGCGAGTCCTCCTCCTCCTCATCAACAATGGCATTATTACCAGCCGCATCGACGGCATCTCTACAGCCCGAGTCCCAGGGCGCGCGTGGATCTGCGGCTTCGAAAGAGTCTGAGAGGGTCGGGGGCCTAGCAGGAGGAGGGGGGGCGCGGGTGTCCCGCGAGGAGGTCGAGAGGCTGCGCGGGGCAGGGGAAAAGACAGCGTCTGCGGGGACTGCGGCGGCTGTTCCTAGTTCTTCCGTGAGTACAGCCTCCCGTACAACCACAAGGGAAGAGAAGGAGGGGAAGATGGCATCCAGGGAGAAATCGAAGCAGGATAAGGACGAGAAGAAAGCGAAGAAGAAGCGCGACAGGACCCAGATGACTGTGGAAGACAACTACTTTGACGAGGAATCACGGCAGCGACAAGGGAAGAAATTGAAGCAACCGCCGACTACTGGTGCAGCTATTGTTTCTGTTAAGCATGACATGGCCTCCATCCCGACAGGTCAACTTTCCGCCACTAGCAGCACCAAGACAACCAAGAAGGAAAACCCCCCTGGTGACGAAGACGGCGATAAAGGCGGGCAGCCACCAGCGAAGAAGAAAAAGAAGTCTAAAAAGGGCAACGAATTCGACGATTTGTTTAAGAGCTTGTTTTAGACTTGGTTGGAACAAGAGATAGAGGCCAAACGATAAAAGAGCAAATTATTTAGAACTAGAATAAACAAAACCGAAAATGATACCCCACAAACTTAATTCGAAAAGACAAAACGCACCCTATCTTTTGCCTGATTACTTGAGTACGTTATGGCTAGTCATTCTACACAAGCTTGGAAGCAAAACATGTCTTTGAGCCTACAGCACGTAGTCGGGACGGGGGCAAATTGTTCGAAACGGGTAGCTAATAGTCATTAACACTAGATGGAACATAACACCTTACCTTCTAGCATTACAGGGCCAACAATATATCGCAGCAACAGATTCAGGCTGTTTCCCCCCCAACGTCTCCATCATGGTCATATCCACACGTTCCATCTATCTAGCAAGCCGATCCTACACGCCGAGTGAAAAGGTACAAAATGAGCCGTTTTCCACCACCATAGTATTGTTAAGATAAAAACTACAAGAAGCCTAAAAGACATGAGCTTTGGTCCCATCCAAATCTAGTGATCACCTTGGACGAGTATTTTGGGAGGGTTTGGACGGAGGCTCTGAATATTGGGGCCTAATGAATCGCGGATTCTCTCCAGACTGTTAATTCGCGCACTAGGGTAATCCTCTTTCTACGGCAACGGTCTGTATGACCAAATACGAGCCCTCATGTCACCAGAACCGGTCGCAAAGTATCCACCAGATGGGCTAGGAGCCACCGAGATGACCGAGTTCTTGTGGCCTTGAAGCATGAGTTGAGTATAGCCCGTTCGAGGGTCCCAGAACTGCACACCCCTATCCTTGGAACCGGACATGACCCAGTTGGCGTCAGGAGTAAGCGCAACACTGAGAACGAAATCCTAGTACTTGTCAGCAAGCCGTGAATAGCTATGATGTTAATCGAGGAACTTACCCTGTGTCCTTCAAAAGTCTTGACACATCGGCCCCCCTTGGGTCCGGGGTTGTTCATGCCACGTGGTGTAGATAGCTCCCACATCTTGATAGTCTTGTCCAAACTGCCACTGACAAGGTCTTTGCCGTTAGGCGAGAAAGCAACAGAGTAGACACTATCCTTGTGACCTTCAGGTCCCTCAAGACGTTCAAGAAGGTATCCCTGGTGAATATCCCAGACACGGACACTCTTGTCCAGCGAACCCGCGGCGACATACTTGGTGTCCGGCGAGATAGCAACTGTAGTCACTCCATCTTCAATAGTAAGGGTGAGCATGTTGGTGCCCTGCTCGATATCCCATAAGCGGACGGTCCTATCGCCACTGCCGGAGGCAATTGTACGACCATCGCGAGCAAAATCGAGACTGTAAATGTCTTGCTCATGACCTGCAAAAGTATTGCGGATCGTACGAGATGCAATATCCCAAACCTACGGAAAATTAGTACGTCTTTGGGCTAATAATAATAATAATATACGTATATAACTTACGCGAATGAGCTTGTCTTCAGCACCAGTGGCCAAGTATTTCCCATCAGGACTAAAGCACACGCTTCGAATATAGAGGTCTCCGGAAATATCAACGTTCTCATCCTGCAAGACACAGACCTTCTCGCCCGTAGCAACATCGTAAATCTGGGCCGATCGATTGCAACCAGTAGCGACATACTTGCCATCGTGACTGAACCGCACACAGCAAACAACACTTTCGTGGGCCAAGGTGTGCACCAGGTCGACGTCGAGCATGCGCGGGACTTGCTGGTTAAAAATAACGAACCAATCATCGCGAGTTTTCTTGACGTGTGCGGGAAGACGCTCGACATCCAGGTCACCAAGAGCATTATTCACCATCGGGCCAGGGTGCGGCTGCATGGCTGCTCGGTGATCAGGTGTAGGGTGGTTAGCGACCTGTGGTGATGCACCAGGACCGGCGTAGGGCATCGGAGTGTTTATCTGGGGGGTAGCGGGACCAGCAGGCGGCCTTCCGAGTCCACGCTTACCAGGCCCGGGGGAGGCGGTGCTCTGAGGTGGCTGGCCAGGAAAGCCGTTTGGGCCCGGTGCTTGTCCGTAGCCCGGCTGGAAAGGCGGCGCCTGAGAAGGGGGTGGAGGAGGTGGAGGAGGTCCCTGGAGGCCCGGGGGTGGTTGGGGCATTGGATGCTGAGGTCCAGGTGGTGGTTGTTCCTGAGGAGCAGGCTGAGGCGGCAAGCCGCCACCCTGTCCTCCCTGGCCAGTCATAATTCCACTAAAAAGGTTATTGCCCAAACCGATGGAAGGAGGAGGAGGGCCAGTAGAAGGGCCGCCATGTTGAGGCGGACCGGGCATTCCGGGCTGAGGAGCTCCTCCTCGAGCCTGTTCCAGCTGACGGCGGAGAAGGACAATCTCTTCGTCATATCTAAAAGCGACGCGTTTAGTTATGTGTACTTTATACCTAAGGGGTTTGGCGTGAAAGGAGAATAGAGGAAAGCTTACTTCTGCTTGATATTCATATGCGCTTGTTCTAATTGGTAAACTTTCTCGCGAACGAGCTGAGCTTCCTGAACTTGTTGTTGGACTATACTAGAGCTTAGCACAGGATCTTAAGATGGACTAGGGGAGGATAATCCCTGTGTTAGACGATCGGATCATTAAATGACTTACTCTGCTGTTCGTATCCTTCATTGAGACGGACTTGGTTGTCAAATTCAGTCCGAATCTGGTCAAGTAACTCATTAAGGCGTGCCGCGTTTTGCGGTAGGCCGCGGTGTGGGTACATAGACATGGCTACTCAAAATTCCGTCGCGTTTCGCGGCGGAGTATCACCAATGTAAACGGGTGGAGATAGATTGGGATAAAGCTTGTGATGTATGTCGACAAGGCTATTGACAATTTCGATATTCGCGCGACAATTTACGTTGATAGACTTTTTTTTAAAGGGGTATGCAACTTGTAGGTATGCAATCGCGTAGAACCCGCCGTCGTTGTTATTCACCCTCTGCTCTGTATCTGCTGGAGGCTAGCACAACCCCCTCCCACACAACCCGATTGTCGTGAGTGACGAGACCTGGCAAGGCTTTGCAGGCAATGTCAAGCCTCGTCAGACGACAGTGAGCATAGTTGTCTGAAGAATAAAATAGAGCGGCGATGAAACCGATCGGATTATTAGAGGCGGGAAGATGAAGGTCGGAGTCGGGGTGGAGCGAGTTGTGTTATTCGTGATGATGGAAATTGGTGGATAGACGGAATCGGCGTTGAGGCTGGGGAAAAAAAGATAAAAGTTTAGAAAGGGAAGAAAAGAGAAAAAAAAAATTCAACGACTTTGAGGTAGGTGAAGAGAAAGTAGGGACGGCAAAAAGAGGAAAGAGGGAGCCCCAGTCAGGTTGGTCGGTATTACCCAGATTTCGTTTTGACTGGCAGACTGGGCGCTAGCCTAACAGAGTGCAGCTGGGCAAGGACCCACACTTCAAGCGAAAAGAGTCTGTGCTTGGTGCTTCTGCATGATGGCTGGTTCGGGCGATAGATGCATGGCCGGCTTGCAGGGATATAAGTGGGTCCATAACCCAAACTAAGCCAGACCAAACTATTGCGCAGCTGACCAGGTACCTTGTACCCGGAGGTACGTACTCGTATACCCCCCTTATGCTGTGTATCCAGCACTACCACTATGTACCTAGTCATCCCGCATCCACACCCACAACTCCACCTCCACCTGTTGTTTTACCACGCTTGCTATACACTACAATATGCACCTACCTACCTGCATACATAACCTACCTACATATGTACATACACAGGTACATACATACTTACATGCACACATACCTACATAGCACATATGGATATATAAATATATATGTCTGTTTGATTATTCTCTCTATGGAATACTCTGACATATGGACACTTACACTATTTAAGCTTAGGGTTGCGGACATAAGAGGAGCCTGGAACAATACCTACCTAGAGCATGGGGTCTAAAGTAATGGGTCTTGCATGTGGTGGAGAAGTCCAGGTAAACCATACCTTACCCGGTGAATATGGTTAGTGATGGAAGTACCTAAATCCCCAGCGTCAGAGTAGAGTAGTATACAGGTACATCAGACCATGTAACCATCACGGCCAAGCAACCATGGGAAAAGGACGATTCCACGGGGGTCAAACTTCAGAAAACGGGCGCGGTCGTGCAGATGGGACCCACCCAAATATAAGCTGGTACTAAAGTTGTGGTGGGGAGTGGGTTAGGTACCTACCCTTATGTAGGAACGTACGGCCTGCTACGTACCGGTACTTGCCAAGAGGTCTTCTGCAGCCTCATGCAGCCTCATCCCTCTGCCATCGAGACTCTGTGGGTACTCTTGTTAAAAGTACAGTGTCCTTCCTGCCGTAAAACGCTGTGCCACGCTTCCGAAGATGACGACTGGGTGACCCCCCCCCCTTCTCTGCCTGGTAGATGCTATGTAAATGGATATCGGGAAGAGACCCGGCTCGGAATTATCTGCAGCACACGGCGTGTACGTATCAATTGTCGGTCCTTCTCTTCAACCCATCCGCCCTGCACGATCTTCTCAGCTCCACCGATCTCGTCTTGAGCACTACCACGCGAGGTCCTTGTGTATTATGTCGTAGGTACGTACCTTGTCGACACTTTACAAAATAAACACACTACTAATCATAATACATAGCCTACATACATACCCCCATAGACACTCGTTATTTATAACGAGACTTGGCGCATAGAAGAAAGGAGAACCTTTTTTAAAGCCCGGCTCTAGCTCCATCTCCCCCCACTCCCCCCCAAATTGTCCTTCTGCTATAAGCCCAAGCTCACATCTAGCTCGCAAGTAGCCGGTAATAGACAATAGGTATACATTCAGTTCCTAAACCCCATATTTTTGCCCGTATCAACTTCTTTCTGACACACCCACAGGCCAGATTCGAGTTTCTCATATCATGTATGACCTCTGCGTAAAGGAGTCTTGAATATGACCCTAGAGGCGTATGATTAGGACAATCTGAACGTGGACACATGTTGATGATATATATCAACCTGTCCGTAATATTGCGCTGTCAAAACTAGGTACCCTCTTGAAAAAAGCGGGGGTGCCATACAAAAAGACATCAGACAATAGGAAGCGAGGCTCTAGTAACCTGTTATTAGATTGAGAGCCGGCGACAAGAAGTGCAATCAAGAGCTTGGTGGCCAAACATATCCCACGTGGATGCTACACGACATTCAAAAACAGGAAGGATCGTGAGGATGCAAGCCCTTTGCTAAGGAGCTAAGCAATGGCAAATCCACGAATCAACAAGAAATGGGCGCTTGTCTAAGATGCTAAATTTATAGGATCAATGGAGGGATTAGGAGACGTAACTTGCTCCCAGACTCTTCAATTATGAAATACTGTGAGGGGTTACATGTGTCGTTCGTAGACAAGTCTACAAACATGTTGGGTGGTATTCTTATCAGTAGCGAGTTCATCAATATGTCAAAAAAACAAGAAATAATCAAATGGGTGATCTCCATAGTTAATCATGACTTTGCAGCAATGTTGTGTAGCAGTCCCCGCATAGATAGTTTAGGACCATCTAATAGAATGGATGCGGTTGAGATTAATAATCGAGAAAGAAGAAGAAAAGAAAAGGGATAAAAATGAATAGACACCCCCTATCCCAGGGTCAGATAGTCAGTCTACCTCTATATAATAGGTCGTTAATCGAAAGTAATGGAAGCAATACACTTGGGTCTAAGAAAAGTTCATGTTCAGAAAATCGCACGCGCTCCATGCTGTGTGGGTTGGTTATTCAGGGATAGGATGCAAGGATTAAGTCGGAACCCCCAGGTTTACGTGAGGATCATATTGAAACGCGTCCTATTAAGCCTTGAATGATTTTTTTTCTTCGTACATGTTTTTTTTTTGGAGCCTTAATCCCTTATTCACATAAGTTAGGTACGATAACTGCCTACCCCTGTCGAGATATACTAATACAACGTGCACAAGTTCTTACTATAGTATGAGGGACTACAACTAGAATCAATGATTAGTTTTCCATCCTTTTCCAATAAGAAAAAGCAAAATAAAACGGAGGGGTAGTAGAACAAGGCATGAGAATCTAAACTTCTAGCTTAAAGAAATAATCATCTACAATATACCTCATACATATATCTATATCTACCTACATATGTACCTACTCACCTAGTGCTAACAGACAGGACCTACCTACATAGGTAAGTAGTCTTGCGTCCGCGGGGAAGACTAAAATCTTAGGGATGCATTATGGAGAGGGCTGGAGGATTGTTTAGGTTACACCCATCTGTTTGATTATCTTGCGCTTCCTCTGCTGACTGCGAGTAATCAGCGCCGCGGCGGCTTGAGCCGCCACGGCCAGTGAGTTAGTAGCGGCGATGGAACGATGGAACGGTAAGATGGACCAGTGTCATTGAGGCAAGGTACCTTAGGTTTATTAGTAGGTTACCAACATTACCAACATTACCTAAGGATATACCTACCTAGGTACCTACGTACTTAATAGACTGAGTTCGATAGTAAGTACTTGATACCGGTCAGGTTAAATAAAGGACCTAACTTGTCAACGTATGGTATATAAGTATTGATAGATGTTGTCTATAGGTAAGTAAATACCCTATTTGGAAGGTATCAAGGTTAACTATATAGGGTATAGAAGTAGCTGCTAGGTGTAAAGGGGGGGGAGTCCGGGCACCGCAATGCTTTCCACTTTTGGAACCAATTCGTCATTTCGGAGCTTCGTTAACTCCTATCAAACCACATGCCGTTTCCCTATCCTGACCTCGGCGTCCCCAGCCACTAAACAGCTAACCTACGTAGTTAGTTAGTGTACCAGCCTTAAGACTAGGTAAATGGCAATTCCCTCCCCTCAAACTATATAAAACGGGGGGCACAGTGGTTTAAAATGGTAGAACAAAAAAGATGCTGCTAACTTAAATAGCTGTTTCATAAGTCAGGAGCCAATGCCAATCACCCACCCAAGTTAGCATGATTTTTTTTTGTGGTATAAGTGTGTGCTATCAATATATCTATCTATGTATGTACGTGCGTTGTTGTCGTTGTTGTTGTTTCTGCCAAACATTAGATATTTAAGTATCGATGCACAGCAATACGACTAGCCACTTACACTCGCATATTAAATAAACCCAAAGGCTGTTTTATAAGTATCGACATAATTGCCAGATATAATTAATTGATGATCATATTAGATCAAAACAGTCTCGATGTATAGAGTGAAATAAGTATGTGCCTCAGGCTTTATTCAGCAATCGGCGCAGAACATTCCTGCATACATATCACACGTACAGCAACATCACATTACGAACGCGGCAGTACCTGCGTAGTTCGTCACAGCCGCCCAACAGAATAATCCTCATAGCTGGGCATGAAGCCTTGATCCTTTCGTCAACTCTTCTGGTGTCTGAACCACTTCAGACGAATTTTCATCCCATCCGGCGATCAAATCCTCTATCACAGCTATTTCATCCTGCCCCCAAATGAATCCACCGGCCGGCTTCCACGTACCTCCAGAATCCCGGCGGAAAACACGATAGGTCGGCACTCCACAAAATCCGGCCTCGCTGGCTGTTTTTGTGTTTGCAGCCAGCGCCTCCTTGTTCGCTGGCGTACGGGCCTGGGCAAGGATATGATCGGCATCGAAATCAGCACCGGTAAGGACATCCTTGAGCACATCCTCTTGACTCACGTCAAGGTTGAGCGCCCAACTCGCCCAGACTAATACCAAGTGGTCAGCACCCAAATTCATCAAGACAAGGAGATGACATACAAAGCATCGGCACACAGCTCGGATTCACTATCGCACACCGGAGCAATGTCGGGGTTCGAATAGGGAACTTATCCGGCCAGCGGAAGATAATAGACTCATGTGAGCTATCTTCTTGTTTATCGACATCGTTCCAGAACCTGACCCAGTCGTGCATGTCTTGTATATAGTATTGCCGTTTCTGTTCCGACATGGTTGAAATCGGCATCATCGGAGCACCAATCCTGCGGAAGTGGGTGTTTTACTTATTAGCTTTTCGGGAACCTGTCTGAAGTGTAATGTCTTGTGTGCGTTACCAACTCACTCTCTGAACAATGCACCTAGGAGAACGGGTTTGAGCTCAATCTCCAGTTGGCTCCCGAACCTTCTCTTGAGACTCTCGAGGCGTGTCCAGCCAATATAGGACCAGGGGCTAGCGAAGTCGAACCAGAACTCGAGCTTCACCGGCTCGCGAAGTGGCGTGGGTTTTCGGCACCGTGGTATGAGATCTATGAGCCTGGGTGCTTCGCGAACTGATGATAGATTCTCATTGAGACGCATGAGACTGGCTTGGACGAAATGCATACGATCCTGTCCCCAGTACAGCCGACCAATTCTGATAGTGCCTTTCAGATCCTTCCACGTTTCTTCCCGAATCCAGAATCCAGGCACGCCAGGAGCGCCGCGTTCTATTGCATCCGTAGTCGCTTGTCTTAGGCTTTTTTTGGACTCTTGGTTGTTGAAAAGCGTCGGCGTTAGTAGCGCCTGTACTTTGGGCATCTTATCCAGAGCCAGCCATGCTAAGTCAATCAGCACATCGCGATCTTCAATGTGCACATCATCTACCCAGTATGCCTTGAAGAGCGCGTGTGACACAGTGGCTCTTGCATCAGAAGGCAGGTAATGCAGAAGCCGTAGAGCATCTATCGTCCGGTACGGGTGCTGCGCAGGTTTTTTAAAAGGAATTCCCAGTCGTTTGATATTGCGGGCAAATGCACGGTCAAAGACGTCCTTCTTCGCCGGGTTGAAAGCGTCCGTAGCAGATCCTTTAGCCCCTTGCGGCGCCTGTGTTGCGTTGTATATGCCACCGAGGAGAACGGGACGCCATATCACAGTTGCTGATGCTTGAGCAGCAATGGCCTCGATGCGCGTGGAGGCGATGTATGCAAAAGGACATACTATCTAAGAGATTGGAAATTGATCAGTCAAATTCGATCTTGGCCATTGCATTGCTTAGGATGTAAAACGCAACGTGCTCGGAAGACTCCTCTCACATCATAGAAGAATTCAACCACGGGCTTACGAGAAGCGTTTGCCATGATTCAATCAGATCAAATGGGGTTATGGTAATGCTCAGACAAGACGAACGGTGCGGGGATCCTCATCACAGTATATACATATCTCTCGCCTTTTCATTTAGGAGACGGAGTATCGCAGTCTTTGTCGGCTATGTATGCGTATATGACAAATGATCAATCAACATCTCCAAATATCTTCTTATCACTACCTACTAAGATTTTTAGATAAGCCGAGGCAATAGCCAGGACTAGGTAGTTAGCCAAAATGGAAAATGGTGGGGAAATCTCCGAATGAATCCCTGATCTAGTGTAATAGGGGCTATTATTCGATATTCATGATTAGTAGAAATGTCTCAGACAACATAAGCTACCGGACAATTACAAACCACCGTTTGGAGATCGCGAGGGCTTTTGATTACCATAACTCGTTAACAGCTAAACAGCAAGAGAGAATGCTTGAAGATATATAGCCTACGTGCCTTTTCTAGGTGCACTAAAGCACGGCACGAGACGAGAATTGCATGATAACTTACATGTAATGATGTAGTTATAGGCAATAATGCGCGAGTCCTAAACCAAAAAAAAAAAAAAAAAAAAAAAAAAAAAACACGACTTTAGCGTCGTCTATACGTCGTTTGGTTAGCCAACGATTAGGTTAATCGATTTGATGTATATGCAGGACTTTGATCTAAGACCCAAGGATCGTAGCAAGAGATTTGGGGGCCATCGGACTTTGGCCCTACATGTAACCGCCTGTGTGTGGCAACCATGTCTAGGTAGGTAGGTATGTATGATGATGATGATATGTAAGTGTATGCCGAGATATCCTACAACAAAAGCAGTATAGTTCCTTAACTTTGTCCATATTATATCCGAGCCTCTGATTGCTCTGAGACTTCAATAGTTAGCTCATTTCTGCGTGTAAGTGACTAAAGGGGATACATATTACCTACTATGACTCTCACGTTCATCCATCCAACCTAGCTGCTACACGGTGGTGATCAGTTGTTTCCTAAAAAGACTACCTCCTCCTCTCTTGCACCCGTTCGCTACCAGGCATCACTCCTGTCCTGCAGAAGAGATATGCACTATACTCACGTATAACGACCGATGTGCACACACATTTCCAATGCATACATATAAGTTAGCCTAGCCGTGGGATGTATGTAAAGTATACATGTGTTTCATCCTCTAATCCTTTTTAGTTCTCTCTCATATCTATACTTCTTGTAGATACCCCTGGATCCCTGCAGAACGGCCACCAACCAGGTAGGTATTCACATACTCTCGCCAAGGAAGTAAAAAAAAAGAATGCAGAAGAGTCAACGTCTATGCGCGCGCACATACATACATCCACACACACGCCCATTTCACACTCGCGTTCACATGTATGTACACTTACAATCCAGGACTTGTGAGGGTATGTATATTGTTATAGTGTACGAAGACACCTACATACGGATATAAATACCGGCAGAAAATCAACCACCGCCTCCTTCCCTCCTTTCCTTGCAACCTTGCAACCCTACCCTCGTGCATGACTTGGCAATCTTTAACCCACCGGTCTCTTTTCATAACTACATACATTAGGCACGCAGCAGAAGCAGCAGCGGACGTTGCATGTAGCCATACGTACATGCATATACATACATATACACACATACACACATAGACGCACACACATACATACTACATTAACGCGCCCTTCCTTCTCCCCCCTGGCCCCCAAAGAGAGCAACTAGCCGCAGGCTTAGTCCCGCCACACATGACATCCCGTAACCAAGCGTGTATAAAGTACGTATGCATGTACGTACGTAATATTGTGATATAGGAGAGGGTGGGCAATGGTGGCTTAGTATACTTCATTTACGTTACCAAGTTCACAACTTTACGTATTCTGTCTAGGGTTTGATCGAGAACTAAAAACTGTAAATACGTAATTCTCAAGTCAGAGCTGTTCCGTCTGTTTTTCTTCGTATTGGTTGTTTTTCTCCAAGTGCTCTAACTTAGATGGTTGCCAACATCTCCGGGAATGGCGGTGGCAACAGCAGCAGCAGCAACAACCCAATCTTAGCATTCGTCTGTCCATCTAGCAAACTCCCTATTGCCTGCTAACTAAGGTATTCAACGTAATTATAACCCCCCTTTTAAAAGCACTACAGTTATCTATCTATATATGGAACTACTCGGAGGGAGATGGGAAAACGTGGCTGCTCAAGAGATGTTTGACATGCTGCAAGTTCCCGTTGACAACACCCCCTCGCTGCCATGTTATTCAAGAAAGGGTGGCCTATAGCTAGCTGCCCTTGTGTATTTCAACAAATAGGATATAAAGAATTGGCAAATATTGATTACTCATGAATCTGAGGGAAGAGGGGTGCGTCCATCCTACTGTAACATGCACGGGAGCTCACCTACCCATCCATTTATATCCGGATGTCTTCTCTCTTTCGGCCGATACAATTCGACGCGGCGAGCTGCCGGGGCGATGATGTAGGGCAGACGTGCATATTTGCATCACGTCACTTGCTTTGCCTTCTTATTCGTTAAACCTAGAATCGACCTTCTTGCTCCAGATCATAGAAGCTCCCGCTATTTGTTCTCCGGTAATAACATCCTTATCTCGCTGTATAAGCATGGGTATGCCTCGAACTCACCTTAGTATCATAGCGTATTTCGTCTCCAATAGTATCTTCAAATGACAGGCCATCATAATACTCTTAGGTATCAAGCTTTTCTGCCACCAGGTATGGTTTTCACTAGGCTTGAATGTGAACGCTATTTTACTCTCCTTTGCTCCCCCCCTTTTTTTTGATGAACCTTAAGTAGGGTTTTCAAATAGGATAGAACCGTGTTCTACCTTAACCATCAACCTTAATCCATTCCCCCCAAAGTGGAAGTAGGTAGAACACGTCACTGTATATATATATATATATATATATATATATATATACATGCGTCCTAGATACCTGAAGCTTCTAACACCTAGCAATAATGTGTTTATTTGAAAGCTTCTTTGAAAGACGTTAGATTAAAGTTCCGATCTGCTGCGGAAATATTAATGCTTTATTGCCGCAGCGGTCGGCAATTAGGTTGGGGCTCTTTACATAAAGTTCCCCATGCTGGACCTGAACTGGATCCGAAGGTTTGATCCAGATCCAGAACAGCGAACCTTGTTAATTGAAAATAAGGAGGGCAGTCCGTATATGGCCCTTGCTCTTATATAACCTACACACGGATATTATTAGGGTAGAGCATGTCTTTTGAGTTAGACTTTCACCCGAACCTGGTTCCGAGGGTGGAAAGGTTCACGGATGGGTGGTGGGGATATATATCTAGCATACGAAGAAGCTAGCTGGGTACCTAGGATGTTAAAAACCCTTGTATGTACTGACTAGATTAACGCTACTGACCTTGTATACCAGCTATCATATCACGTGTAGCTTTCCTATTATCTGCTCAGAATACTTTCCTCGAGTATCGTAAAGATGGTGTATCTTTACTGATCTGGGGAGAAGGTTTCAACCATTCGCGAAAAGCATAGACAACGCTTCATGGAAGAGTTTTAGTTGAGCAAGAGCGCTTGAGAACTAAATATTTATTTCATAGGCAGATACAACTGACGTTTATCTCTCTACCTTAGTAGATTACTATATTAGTTGTATAGTGGTTCCATAAGTCGACTGCGGTTGTATCCAGTATTTTGAGAATGTGGCATCCGTGCCCTCAAGCTCAACAGCGACACATAGCTACCTCGCTTCTTATAAACCTATTTCTCTTGATACCCGAACTATGCCAGACTATCGGTGTAGCCAGCAAAACAAAAGACATTGAGAAGGATCGTGACTCGATTAGGCGATAGTTCTCTCCCTTGAAAGAAAAGGGACAATAGCATACATTCACAAGACCCTCTGGGACGTACTTCTAGCCAATCTAGACTTAAGCGAAGATAAGCGCAATCTCAAGGTGGGATAGGTATATAGGAGAAAATAATAGAGGGAGAGTAACAAACAAAGGGCTAGAGAGAGCATGGATTCACTGAACACATAACATGTTGTATCAGCCCATCGTGCATGGACACTGTGATACGGGACAGAAATTTATCGTACTTTTATCGTACGATGGAGGGTTTAACACGTGAGAATGCGGGTCGTTTCCAATAAGCTTCCCCAGGTTGCGGGAAGGGAGAGGGAAAAGGAATGATGAGGTGTTTTGTTTGGATAGGTGGTTATGTACAATACGTAAAGGAGTTAATAGAGTCATTAAGGAGTTAAGTTAGTACTAAGAGGAACTGTATAGGATATACGGCTAGACACTCATTCTGAATAGGTACCACATAACCAATACCACCACTAGGTGCTATTACTATAGCTATTAAATGCGTATAAAGATCGAAGACTATAATGATATTGGATTACTTTTCCTACTTGCTCATAGGTCCAAATTCTATGGGGAGGGAATCCATCACAAGCTGGAAATGCAACGTCGAGACCGTGTCTCACTCCATAGCAATGAGCCTCAAAATGCAGGGCTGATCCCGAGACTTGGGTCCGTCCTATAACTACCTACTGCATACAGATGTAGTAGGGATAGGGGAAAGAAGAATCGAATGATTGGCGGCCAATCCTGCTAGGGATCTGTCGTTATGATCTCCTCGATCGTCTGCTTTTCCTAAAGCAGGGGGCTAGGATAGAGAGAGAGGAAACCAGGTTGAAATGGTTATTGGTGTTGGTGTTGGTTGCTTTTCTAGGAAAAGAGAGGGCGGTTTGAAGTGTACCTATAGGTTGGTTGTGGAAATAGTCCCCTGGTTCAGGGGGCGCCATGTAATTGGACCTTGAAAGTCTTGGCGTTTCTGCTTCACCATTGTCTAAGAACGTTAGGCTTAGCAATATAGAACATTAACGATCCTATTCTCACCACAGGTTAACCATAGCTACTACTAATGTTTCTGTTTCTGGTTTAAGTAGAGTAAATTCGATTTCGAGCATTTGGCAACAGTTGGATTCTCATGTGCATCCTACTATTGTACAACGAGATAATTGAGACTTTGGGATCTTAGCTGGGGTTTTGCTAGAGATCTACGAACCCATGTTATCCTGAGACAGAGAGCGTCTAGAAACAGAAATGAATCCTTGGTTGTCCTCGTTTCGACTTGGCGTTTAGCGCTCGCTATGATACGTCTCGACAGGATATGAGACGTCAATGTCACAGTTTTCTTCGTAGTACGGGCCTACGTTTGTGTGTTTTCGATGCCAAATGACGAGGTTTGCTGCACATATTTGGGGATCATTGGTGAGGGGTGTTAGCCCCTTGACATAGAGCAAGTCGTAGCGACAATGGCTATCTAGTATAGGAATCGACTTTGATGACGGCTTACCTTGCCTTTGGACCCAGCTATCGCGAGGATTGAATAAATCTTCTCTCTGAGAGTGATTTTCTTACTTCTTTTCCCTTTCTTTTTCTTGCTTCGCGATCTAGCCCACGGTCAAACCTGTGTTTCTGCTTTTTTTTCTCCCTCTCGACATTTCTTTTCGTGCACCCGGTGTGCTCTTTTTCGCATTTATTACTTAGCCTCCGTTTCATTATGTCGAAGCTGTACCACACGGTTTCTCTTGACGAGGAGCCGTTCCTCCCTAAGGAGGAGGAGTCGTTTAGAGAGAAGAAGTTCACGTGGAAGAGTGGGAAGGAGTCTCTGCAGGCACGATTCAACAAGTTGGCGCCGCATTGGATATGGCTATGCCATGCATTCCTCTTGTCGGCCTCACTGACATTCTTTGCCCTATCCTTCTGCCAAAAGACCGAGAAAATATCAGACCTAGAGTATGCGCGGCAGTTCTCAGCATGGTGTAAGTTTGGAAGCAAATGCGAAATGGTAATGTTGAGATACGATATTCTGACATGATTATAGCCCCTGCCATTGATGCTATCAAATACGAGACACAACATTTTGACCTGCCTCCTAAAGCCGAAGGACCCTACATCGGGAAGGGCGATGATGTAGATGCCCGGTGGGATTACATCTCAGCTGGTATGTTTGGTCAAAATAGTTTTTTTTTTTGTTATCACCTGCTTGCATAGGTACTCACACAAACCTTTCTAGTCGGAGACACGATGATATCACGCGACGAGATGATGAACCTAGGCATCGACCCAGATATATCACTAGCTATCACGGACCCGCGCAACGGCAAGCCAGGATACCGGGTGGCCATCGAGGTATTCCATCAGTTGCATTGCTTAAACCTACTTCGGCAGAATGTGTATAAGGAACATTACGCGCCAATGGGAGGTGACACGGCAGCCCCTGAGATGGATTTGCGCGGGCATCTAGACCACTGTATCGACGCCCTGCGGCAGTTTGTCATGTGTCAGGGCGATGTGGGCGTATTCAGCTTCAACTTCCCGTTCGGTGACGGCGACCCCTGGCCCGACTACAGCACCCCCCACACGTGCCGGAATTTCGAGAGCATCCGCCAGTGGGCCGTCGACCACACGGTGCCGAGAGGCCCCGACGAGCCGGAGCACTGAGTTAGGTCAGTTGGGGGCTGTCTTTGCTTTATACACCGGTGCCATCAATCTATGGAGTTTCTATACGGGAAAAGGAGATGGGCGTTATTGGCAGGCCAAGGAAAACTTCTAACCCTTGGGCCGATTGATTTGATACCTACAGAACGGGACTAGGTGGTAGTTGCATATATATATATATTATATTCACTGTTTAATATGAAGAATTAAAATTTAAAGAATATTTCAGATATTTGATCTTCCAGTCTATAATTTGGTAATATACCTACCTAGGTAGGTAGGTATATCTTTGGATTTGGATCATGGCTGTCAGGTAACTTGAGTACTAAGTTATTACAACTAGTACTAGGCTATTAGTACTATATATTATATGTTACCTAGGTTAGTAGGTTCGGTGATGGATAAGATATCATAAAGCGGGAAAAGCGGGATCATTTAAGGTGGGTAGAGAGGACCTCTGCTGCTGCATACATGCCTAGGCTGCTATATAATTACCTAGTTGGGTAAGATACAGTTGCTGATGTGGCTAAAGTGGCTAGTGTATCGATAATTTCGTTGTCTCGGCAGCTTCCACGACATGTTCGATACGAATACGAGAGAATGCGTCAGGGGGCATAACCAAGCTGCGGGTTCGGGGAAACAAAAGCGGGGCACGTTTAGCGCGGGCAGCTATCAGATCGAAAGTCGATGAGCCGATTTGCGGTGCTCTGCGTCAGTCATCAGCACAGGTGGTGTCAGTTTACCCAATTAGGTAAATTAGCAAAGAGATTTGCAGAGATTCCCAGAGATTTGGACAAGAATTGGCGCAACACTAGCATAACACGGTCTGATATCTGGAAGTGGCATTGCACGCCCAAGAGAAATGGTATCGAGTCGTGGGAAGTTTGAGGGCGTTCCCGGAGAGCCGGTCTACATTTTGATACACCTTCTGCAGGTTTTATCACTGGGTTACATTCTGCGTTAGTTGTCAAGAACCCTTGCTAGTGTTAAAGCAATAGAGTTTTTTTTTTCTTTTCGGGTTTTTACCAAATCACCGCTACTCCTCCCATCTTGCAGCAGCTTATTTGGAGAAACTGGAGAAGGTGAAGAATTCTGGAGAGCTCGGAAAGTCCAGGTTCCTGGTGGTGCCATGACGCTGGACGAATCAGGAGCGGGACTAGTGACATCCATCAGCACATCATCCCATCGAAGTTGGTGAACCGAAAATGTATTTCGACAGCCCCTGACGGTTACTGCATTCATCCACCTTGTTGCCATCCAAACAGGTATGATCTGACGCGGCGTCAAGAGGTAATAAAATAAAATAAAAAGGTGGTTCGGACTAGACTATGTGAATAAAAAGCAGACATATCCTCAAACAACTTTCTGGTTTTATTTTGTTTCTTCTTACAACTATCTCTACTATCTACTATCGATTAAGATACTGGGGATAATCCTTTACCTGCCCGGTCTTTTTTAACCTCTCACAAGCCGAGGGTACCTGGTTCCAGATATCGAATTGACCATTGTGGCGTACACTCTCGATCCAATCCCATTTTAGGGGTCTTTGCATTTTTTTTATATCTTAACTCCGAAGCTAAAAAACTCAATTGATCCAGTCGCGAAATTACACTTCCTGCACAACGCCCCCCACAAGTACGACAACTAAGACTTTTGGTGTTACCCAGACCCGAGGAAACACGCCTGCTCCTTTTTCTTTCCTAGTACTTACTTGTGCTTGGACGATTTGGAACTTTCCCATCATTCTTTTTATTCATCCATTCATTCTCTATTTTTTTTTTCTTCTTTTCGCTCTCACTCTCTATTTTCTGATCTGCGCGTCTTTTTGATCAGACACTCTTTTATTTTATAATATCTTTCTCTCACTAATAATCCCTTCCCAAACCATGGATGTTGTCCTAGAAATCGCCGACACCCTTATGGGTGACTATGTCTACGCCAATCTTCATCCTCTGAAACCTGCGCCTTATAATTATCCGAATTCGACCACTGCGTCAACAGAGCAGGTCTTCTCATCATGGCAGTACAAGCCTTCTTGTCAATTCTTCGAACTTGAGCCCAGCCAATATGCGTACATGAGCGCGTGGGACAGAGACAACATCGTCCGCCAGGGTATAACGTTGTTCATGGTTACTTGGTATGTATATTCTCTTTGGATTTCCCGCGAATTATATACTTACACGGCGCGCGCGCTTAGGATCTTCGGCTTCCTGCTGTACTTCATATTCGCTACTCTCTCGTATTTCTTCATCTTCGACAAGAAGACCATGGCCCATCCCAAGTACCTCAAGAACCAGATGTGGATGGAGATCAAGCAGGCGCACAACGCTCTGCCTGGCATGTCTCTCCTCACCACCCCTTTCTGGCTTCTTGAAGTGCGCGGTTACACCAAGCTGTATGACACAAGCGCAGACGGCCCTGGGCTGTGGTACGACATCATCCAATTCCCCTTCTTCCTGCTATTTACCGACGGTCTCATCTACCTGATCCACCGCGGTCTGCACCACCCGCTCATCTACAAGCACCTGCACAAGCCTCACCACAAGTGGATCATGCCTACTCCCTTCGCTTCGCACGCTTTCCACCCCGTTGATGGCTTTGCCCAGTCCTTCCCCTACCACCTGTTCCCCATGCTCTTCCCGCTCAACAAGTATGCCTCGGTTGCTCTGTTCATCTTCGTCAACTTCTGGACCATCATGATCCACGACGGAGAGTACTATGCCAACAGCCCCATCATCAACGGCGCTGCTTGCCACACCTACCACCACCTTTACTTCAACTACAACTACGGCCAGTACACCACCTTCTGGGATCGCCTGGGCAACAGCTACCGCAAGCCCGACGAGGACTTGTTCGAAAAGGAGAAGAAGATGAGCGAGGAGCAGTGGAGCAAGCAGGTCAAGGGTATGGAGAAGATCGTCAAGGAAGTCGAGGGTGTCGACGACCGGACCTACGATCCTGTAGGCACTAAGAAGAACAACTAGAGAGGTTGTTCTATGGAATGCGACAAGGGAAGAAATATTATCTTTTCAATGTCGCTACTCCCTTTTCTGAGGGGGCGCTCTCCATGGTGCCACGCGCGCCATTATCCAAGTGTTCTTACCCGACAGCCGTAGCGCTGATGCGGGGGTAGGGGCCTTGTACGTATGATTCGGTTTATCATCTATGAGTCGTCCAAGTGGACGTGAAAAGGGGTTGAGAGCTTGTACATATAAAAGAAAAAGGATATCGAAGTCTTTTAAGTGTCCTTCCTATGGGTAGGAAAAGAGGCATAAAGGCGTTTAACGTGTGTTTGGTTGAACCTAATGGAAAGGGATGAACGAACTTAAAGGGGGAAATTTTCATGACTATATGGCCTCGGTCTTCTCCCCCTTACTGGATTATGAAAAATAAGAAAGAAACTAGAAGGGCTAACCTACCCGTTGCTACCGGAAGAGAATGAGAGACGGAGAAAACCTCGTTTAAATTTATACTGCTAATACTTACCGCAAAGAATATAAGATCTTAATAATTTATGAACAAAGAACCAATTCATCGATGTAATAACTTGAAAGTGACTTCGCTAGTAAAATGTGGATTCGAAAATAGTTTCCAGGTAGGCCGCCCTTACGAATGATGAGAAACTAACCAGTTGCTTCATCTTAACATGGTAGCATCTTAAAATGGCTGGCCACGAGCGCATAGTGCGCAACCTACGGCGGTTTATATCTCGATAATCAATTCCAATGGGAGATTTGGAACAAGAGAGAAACCAAGAAAAAAGTTTGACATATACATGAAGTTCACATATTACACCTAACTAGGTAAACTATAACTTCATTTCTTGCTATAGAAATAGTAAATTTCCCCTTTCCTTCCTGAAAAAATAAAGGAAAAAAGGAAAAAATGACCATCCCAGTCAGGCTCCTCCCCCCTTCCTCCTTCCTTTCCCACCGCCCCTTTGAACCTTGAGGTGAGTTTTTATGTAGTTGTATCCCCCTCCTATGCGATATAGAGAACGAGCGCAGAAGAACACGAGCAACGGTATAATATGTAAGACATGGGAAGGACTCTGAACATGAAAAAACACCTCCTTACCCCCTACCCCCCTTCTACCACCTTTCCATTGTGAGAGCGAAAACGAAAGAAAAGAGAAAAAACCACAATAATCGTGGTAGACCTGGGAATAGTTCGAACCCGACCGGACCCCGCGATCAACCGAAACGCCGTAACTGATACATAGAAGATATGAGATAGAAAAAAAAATGGACGGAGTTGCGATTGGGTTTCGCAAAAAAAAGTAGTAGGTTGATAAGTTGTAGGTTATGTTGTTTCGATTCGAGTAAGTACGAATTCGCTCGCTCGCTTGTTCGTTCGTTCGTTCGTTCCTTCAACCCGTCGACTTGCTCTTTGTAAGGCATGTCTTAGGCACTAACATATTTCAAGCACGACGCCACCATCTCGGCGCACAAGCGGGCGGGGAGTATCGAAAGGGGGAGGAGGAAACCGGCATTTAGAGCGGGCGCATCATCATCGAACACACCTCTCCCATCCCATATACCCTCTTATTCCGCTGCCCTCCTCTCACGCCATCCCATCCTCGCTCTTCACGAAAAACTCACAAACTTAGGATCCCTCGGCCGTCCGTCCGGCGCGATGCCGTTCGCGCTGAAGCGCTGCTCGAGGAACACGCGGCGCGCATCGTCGAAGCGCATGCGGCGCTTCTTCATGATGCGCAGGATCTCCGCTTTGGCGGCGCCGTCGAGCCCCGCGCGCGCGTCCCCCGCCTGCACGTTGGCGCCGAGGTCGAAGGTGCTGCTCGACAGCCCGGCCTCCATGTCGTCCTCGAAGGACGACGGGCCCAGGCCCAAACCCAAACCTCGCGGGATGAGCACGTCCGGCACCAGGTGCAGCCAGTACCCGCGCGTGAGGTACAGGATCGTGCCGGTGACGAGGACGAGGAAGGTTAGGGAGTAGAGGAGGTAGCCCATTTTAAAAAAAAAAGTTTCTAGTTTTGGTTTGCAGGTTCGGAGAGGTCGGATCGGGTGTTGGGGCGTTGACTCGAAGCGTAGAGAGAAAGAGAGGGATAGAGAAGGATCGAGTACGGTATTTCAGGGTATCGTAGGTCGCAAGAGTATGTAGGAACGTTGCCTAGTGGAATATATGGTGACCACGATGGGTAATAGAGTAATGTAAAGTAATGTACAGTATTGAAGTAGTCGTAGTAGTGGATCGAATTGGTTGGTTGGTTGGTTGGCTTAGGTGGTTTTAGTCGCTTACGGAAACGAATCGAATGGATGACACAAATCGCAAACAAAAAGATAGGAAAGGAAAAGAAAAGGGAACAAGATGTGGTAAATAGTAAGACAAGTGAGGAAAAGAATAACAAAAAAAAAAGGGAGATGGTGTATTTCTCACTGTTACAGTTCAAGTACTGATAAAGCCATTTGAAGGCGATGATGGCCTTTGCATTTGAAGTTGAAGTTTCAAAGTGCGACCCGACAGCCCGAGAAGGGGGATGATGGAATCTATAGGATAACTTTAGTGCCTACTTACTCAGCTACCCACTGCCCCGGACCTAGGTACTTTACCTACAGCACGTATGCGGCATACGTATACACTTACAGATGGTATGCCTGTTTAAGTCGTACCTATTCTATATTTAGGTTTAGCGTAGCCCCGGTAAGAAAGAAAGTGTGGTTATATGGTTAACGATGAAATGCCTGTCCCTATTTACTGCATATTCCAAAATGAATATGCAGTAAAAAAATATACTATATTTTTTAGCGCCTTAATTTTGATTGGCCTCAACTCCTGTACCGCCCAGCTATGTTATATCTGGAATATGCTGTATCCAGGATATTGACTGTACACCTCTTCCAGCCTTCTTTGTTGTACCAGAGGGCACAGCAGTTTTTTGACCTTTTTATTGTGCTGCGACCCATGGTACAAAAACAAAAGACCGGAAGAAGTATAAGAATGCCCTCAGAGCTCAGTCAATTATCCTCAGACAAAAAAAAATATAAAAAAATCACTTTTAGTAGCTCCCCTAAGCCCAACCTTTTTTATAAACCTCCATTTATTCCTTGTGTCCATTCACCCCGTTTTGACCATTTTGGACAGTTTGTCCATCTTGTAATTCAAAGTGGAAGGAGCGAATAATTGAGTCCGTATCGTCAACTGCGAGGGGACGAATGTCACCCATCTGCTTGATCTTGGCCGTGCTAGAAATTTCTTTGTCAGTCGCCAGAGTTTTTTTGAGATGAATGGATGAAACTTACACTTCCTTGATCTGGTCATCAGTCATCTTCAGACCAAGCTGGTCAACTCGACTCTTAATGGCATTCCAGCCAGTAAGTCTAGATGCGAAGTGCACACTTGAATAATGGTTAGTTTTGAAAACACACATGGTGCATCCTGTGTCATAGCTTACTATCTTGACAAGCCGAAGTCTTCAGGCTTGAGAATCTCATACGTGGAGGGGGAGTTGAGAATTGCCTTGGCGTGGATACCAGCCTAGTATCGTGTTAGTAGACTGTACGAGCAAGAGACACCATCTCGTAAATTATACCTTGTGTGTGAAGGCGCAAAAGCCTGTTACGATTGTTAGCAACACAAAACGTAAGACTGTAATGGCAAAAGCGAAGTTGCGTACCAGTAATAGGGTTGTTAAACGGCACGTTGATCTAAATATGCCGTCAGCTTCATAACGCACAAGGAGTATGTAAGTAGGACCAAAAAGAATGAGGTGGACTCACCTGAACTGCCTCGGCGACAAAGTCTTCGATAGCCTTAAGCTTGTGAAGCTTGTACTTAGAGAGGACATAGTCCCGGCTGGTTGGCATCATTCTCGCCATCTTGAAATAACATATCAGGTCAGCACAAAGCCAGATTCCCAAGGGGAAGAGTTAACGCACGAGGGCACCAAGTGGGCAGATGCCGTTTCTCTCTCCAATTCCGAGCACGGATGTGTCAATGTCTGTATCACAGAAGATCAGTCTCGGTATCTCCTTCTGTAAGGTAATTGAATTCGGAGCCCATCCTAGAGATGTGCATATCAGGTGTATTCCCGGGTCTTTTTTCTCCCTTGAAAGACAAATGAATAAATATGAACTTACGTGTCGCACCCGCCTCGAGAGCAGTGAAAGAGTTCTTGTGACCGTTAGCTTTATATCACTGCAGGAATTTCAGGCCTGGACTAACCGCTACAGCGCAACCAGTATCATCGTGGAACTAAACCAGTCAGCTAAGTACCAAGTCAAGTATGGACGATGAGAAACATACATGGACCTCGATATCGGTCGAGACACAGCCTCGAAGGGTTCTCACGAGATCCTGCGAACAATCAGTATCAGACAAGCAAACGCAACTAGAAAACTTACATAGACCTGTCGTGGAGAAGCACAACCAACTGTGTCCGCAACACCTACACGACCAACACCGGCATTGCTAACAGCACGGTAGATGGAAAGCAGATCGACCAAGTCGGACCTTGCTGTACGTTAGCAACATGAATTAGAATATCAGTCAGCCGACCCCTTAACCCCTTCACCGGGAGACTCAAAGAGGCCGATATTCCATGGTGAAGAGGGCATCCTTTGAATAAAATATTTCCCCTTGTGTTAGAACCGGCGGAGATAAAAGTTCTGGAGGTGGTGATTGGCATATTTGAGCAAGTATTTGAGATTGATTGTCGTCATGCGGTAATAGGTAATCGCAGAACTTGCCGATTATGATATAGCAAAGTCCAGAACTTCTTCAAGCTAGATGGAGGTTGGTGGGTAGGTTGATCGGTAAAGGGGTCGGCTTGACATATTGGGGAGAGAGAGAGAGAGAATGCACGAACCGGAACGAATCTTCACTGGAAAAGCGAACTTCGCAACCTCGACTGAAGACATGTTAGCTTCGAAACCTGAAAAGATTGACGATACACAAACCTCTTGATATACTCGATAACCTCGATGGCCTGCTTGGTGACGGCCACCATGTCCTTGCCGCCAAGAGAATGCTCGCGAAGGAACTCTAGTGCCTATGAGTCAGTCTATGCATGGGCAGAAGGAATCAAACAGTATTATGCTCACGGGAAGTTCCAATGACAACGTCGACGCCATCGACACCACAGTCACACTTTTTGGAGGGTTAGACAAATGCAATTTCGTTCAGGGTCTAGAGGGCATACCGCAAGCTTGGCGTCCTGAAAAAAGTGTTAGTCACACATGGGTGAATATAAGTTGGGGGGAAGAAGGGGGAGTTTACTTCTAGAGTACATCTCGTGTCTACAATTACTTGTTAGAAGCTGTATCATAACCATGGAAGAGAGGGGGTGACGAACGAGTCAAGATTTTGGCCTACAATGCGATCAGTTAGTGTGTAGTCCAATGGTTGATCTATTAGATGCGTACCTTGAGGCCGAGCTTGCAGATAGCTGCGCAATCATCGCGAGATTGCTCGCTGGCTGCCGGGTTTGTCAATTCTATGTAGTCTACACCGAAGTCGTCGAGCATTGTGGCACTATGGAAATAGTCATGTCAGTTTAATGTGAATGACGGGAAGAAGAGAGGAAAAGGCATGCTACGGACATCTTGATCTTAGTTTCTAGGTTGAAAAAACTTGTCGCGAACTGCTCGCCCTCTCGGAGGGTGGATTCGATGATCTTGAAGTTATTGACATTGCTAAGGAAATCACCAACGGTGATGTAAGGGTTGTTGATATTATTCGTGGTGGAAGACATGTTTGCGAGGCTGTCCGAAGAACGACGGACCGTCTTTCGTGGGGGGAACGGAGGAGGTTGTTGGATGAATAAAGTGATGGGGTTTCGTTAGAGTGAGCGAGGGGGCTCGAATTGAAGGTCAATGATCGAATTCGATTCTAGGGCAAGAGACAGAAGATGCTGATGTACTTGTCGTGAAGTTTTTTGGTGGTGATAGAGGACTTGCAGAGATTTTGTAGGTTAGGGTATTAAATATCCCAATCGGCAGTAAGTCATTACGTGCCTCCGATGGCGGGGTCATGCAGTTAAAAAAAAAAACTTAGCTTCTGGTTGGTTCCTCACAGATACACAACGCAAGGAACAGGGGACCCACCCCCACAGTGACGCAGAGAGTTTGGATCTGTACAGTTTGAGTCATAACCATGGCCGAAAAAGTTACTAGGTCGGAGCATCTTCGGTTAGGTAGGTATACCTAGATCACCCAAGGAGAACAGTACTTTGTATACCCGACATCGCTCTACAGCAGTGATTCATAGTGGAGAGCACATGTAGTAGTAGTATTACCTACTACCTACCTAAGCTACTTACTAGGTAGGTAGCTTGATACTACTTAGGTAGGTCTACACTTAAACGCAAGCCACACAGTTGCGGGCTTGTAACGCCACTTAGAGAGGGGGAGAAGGAAAAAAAGAAAAAAAAAAGAAAAAAGACAAAGTGGGTACTAATTATCAGATATTCTGAGCTGAGCATTGAGCACATCCATTGGTATATAAGAGAAGAAAATACGCTAATACGAATTGGGCGAGTTAAGCGATCTGATCCGCACACTTCCCACTCGATTTGTTCCGTAGTTGAACAAACGCCGGGGCTTGGGCACGGAAATCTGAAGAACGAACCTCCTTGAATTGAAGTCTTGAAAGTGAACATTTTTTTGATATCGCATATCCCGAATTCCCTTGCGACGTTGGAAGTCAATTATATTCCAAACACACATCAAGATGGCCCCCACTACTAGCGACCAGGTGTCTCCTGACCTGATCTGGGAGATTGTCCGTGAGTAGAGATTTTTTGTTCTCGTCCATCAATATCAACTGTGAAGGTTCTGAACCAATATGCTAATGGGTATTTTCTTTCTCTTTTCTTTCGATCATAGGAGGAAACAACTCTTTCCTCGTTAAGAGAAAGCAGGCTGGCGGTGTTCAGTTCTCCCGGGACCCCCTGAACTTGACCAACAAGGACTCGCGCAAGGTATGTATATAATATACTAGCACATATGTGTATACACTACGTATATTTATTTATATGTATAGTATATACCTATATATATATATATATATATATCTTCCATATATGGTCTTGCATTAACTAACACGATAATCTAGTACGCCGGTTTCGTGAACCCCAAGGTATGACTAACATCAACGACTACACGATATGTACATCGATTCGGTTCGAGTCGATTTGCTCCATCGTACCATGATCATCGAGACTTACCAAATACTACAATATATAGGCCATCGGTGTTGCCCCGGCTGAGAAGGGCGGCGTCAAGATCATCAGCAAGAAGGAGTCTGCCTACCAGAAGCCCGCTAAGGCCATCACCGAGACCACCTTCCACGGCGGCAAGGCCACCAAGAAGTTAGTTGCCTCTCCCTCTTATGTTTCCTTGGCCTTTAGCCTGCTTCTGAAGTGCCATGGCTTTTTTTCCCTGGGTGAAATATTAATGCAATATTTTTGTT
This sequence comes from Camillea tinctor, assembly GCA_022578605.1. Classification (NCBI taxonomy): domain Eukaryota; kingdom Fungi; phylum Ascomycota; class Sordariomycetes; order Xylariales; family Graphostromataceae; genus Camillea; species Camillea tinctor. The sequence continues at coordinate 1,114,728 of MU394051.1, forward strand.
GTAGGATCTACAAGGCTGTTGCCAACCAGACCGCCAAGAACGGATACCGTCCCGACCTTCGCGAAGCCGCTGTTTCCCGTGTCTCTGCCATCCGTCGTTCCCAGAAGGAGCCCAAGCCGACCCCCGAGAAGAAGCCCCGTGGTGCCCAGGCCAAGAAGGCTGCTGAGACGTCGTAGAGGATCTAATGGCTGAAGGAAAGAAAGAGCGTGCATGTAAAGAAAGCGACAGTATCAGGGTTTCGGTCAACTAGCGAATGGGGTACTCTTTGCTGGAAACTCGATAGTCAAAAAAAAAAAAAAGAAGAAAAAAAAGGACATCCTAGCAATTGGGGAAACACGAACAACCAAGAACTTTGTGACAATTCGCTCACGATCTTTGTCGGTAATCCAAGCTGGTGCATTCTGTCCGAATTGGCAGTGCTACCCGAGACAACCAATTATGTTGAACTTAAGCTAGGGCGGGTTTGATAACAGCCTCATTCTGATATCTCATGCTTGCGTACCTAGACATAGTTATGAGCTATTTTCGACGGTTCGTTTCTATTTATTTTTTTCTTGGGGGGGCCGAGCGGTAGATAACATAGCTCGATGGAAAATCGAAAAAGAGACGTAAATGACCCCAGAAACGAAAACGACCAGTGACAGATATTGGCTCGGTTAGTACTTCAAACCGTAAAACCACATGCTCATCTTTGTAGACGCCGAGCTTGCCCGAATCCGAGTTTGAACCTCGGAATACGGAACCTGCACAGTACGTATGTAGCTCGGGTGTTTAGTAAAAATGTGTAAGTGTCAAGAGTGGATTTGGCCTCCCATGTACCGAGCCGGAAACCAAAATAACAATGTCTTGGTTGAAACCTTCAATGAGCCTAATAGTTGAAGAGTGGACTTTGAGTATGGGATTTTGATGGGGACTGAGATGTAAAATCGGAGGTTAGTTTCGGCGAAACAAGTAGCTATGTCCAAAAATACTTGAGGATGTTGTTCCAGAAGGATGTTTCATTATGCAGCAGAAATGGTGAAGCAAGCCAAGTCCAAGAAGAAATGCCAATGCAGCAGAGTGGATAACTAAATAAAAGACGTGACGGTGTTTAGAGACCTTGTTGGCTTTGGGGTGAAAGGAAAGGGGCGTGTAGTACTAAGTACTACCTTTGAATGGTCGGATAGATACATATAAGTAATTACGGAGTACTGTAAGAGACACCCTACCGCACACCCCTCCCCCCTCCCCACAAGCTCCCCTCCTTCTTTCCCCCCCACTTGCAAGATCTCAGGATTGCCCCGCCTTCTTCCGCAATATCTCCTACTACTTACCAGTGCTCTTACCTACTTCTTACTCCTACTAAATTGTAGTATCACTTACCCGCCTATCTACTATCTGTCAAGTGCTTTAGGGAAGTACTTGCTTGCTGTACATCGGATATAAATATAAAGGAGGTGCGTTTCTCCCCGTTGGGTTCCCTTCTACATAAATATTCTTCACCACCCTCCGCCATCTCTCAACCTTAAAACCTCAAGTTCCTATTTCTTCTAGACTTACATCAGTATAGCCTATCTCTCTATCTAACTAACCTCCTTCCTTGCTTCAAGGAAGAAAACCATAACAGCTTCACTACTCCAACACCCCACCTCATCAATACCGCGAATATGGTCAAAGCTGGTATGAAGCTCTCTCCCTCCTATGAGCTCGTCAAGTGAGCTCCTAACCGTAGAGACCACATTGTGACTAACTATGGATCTCCTCACTCTCTCCCATCAGTTGTTGCCGGCGCTTCTGGCGGTATTGGCCAGGTCTGTCATCGCCATTAACTCGCCTATAATTGGACACGCTTTTCTCTAACGCCCCCACAGCCTCTCTCCCTCCTTCTGAAGCTCAGCCCCCTCGTTGATGAGCTCGCCCTATACGATGTTGTCAACACCCCCGGTGTTGCTACCGATCTATCCCACATCTCCTCCACTGCTGTAAGCTCTACTAATCTACTCCCTCTGCGATTATTTCCTTTCTTTTATTGCGAACGGTCCTAACTCTGTTTATAGAAAGTTACAGGTTACCTGCCCAAGGATGAGGGTGGCAAGGCCGCGTTCAAGGATGCTGACATTATCGTCATCCCTGCGGGTATTCCCCGTATGTAACTCTGGTCCCCCCCCATATGTTTATGTGTTTAAATAACTCATACATCCTCGCTGCAGGAAAGCCTGGCATGACCCGTGATGACCTATTCAACATCAATGCTGGCATTGTCAAGGGTCTCATTGAGATCGCTGCCGAAGTTGCCCCCAAGGCCTTCATCCTAGTCATCTCTAACCCTGTCAACTCGACCGTCCCTATCGCCGCTGAGGTACTCAAGGCTAAGGGAGTCTTCAACCCCCAGAGACTGTTTGGTGTCACCACTCTCGACATTGTCCGTGCCGAGACCTTCGTCGCCGAGATTGGCGGCAAGAAGACCGGCTCTGAGCTGACCGTCCCCGTTGTTGGTGGTCACTCTGGTGAGACCATTGTCCCTCTCTTCAGCCAGGTCAGCCCTAGCGTGGCCATCCCGGATGACAAGTACGATGCTCTTGTCAACCGTGTTCAGTTTGGTGGTGACGAGGTCGTGAAGGCCAAGGATGGTGCTGGTTCTGCTACATTGTCTATGGCCTACGCTGGCTTCCGGTAAGATGACGAAACCCGTTTTTACATAAGACGAAAGCTGACTCTCTTGAAGTTTTGCCGAGAAGGTGTTGAAAGCTATAAAGGGTGAGAAGGGCCTCGTCGAGCCTAGCTTTGTCTACCTTAACGGCATCCCCGGTGGTGATGTTGTCGCTAAGGCTACTGGCCTTGACTTCTTCTCCGTCCCCATCGAACTCGGCGTAAGAGACTCTTTATCTCCACTTTCCCCATCCTCGTTTCTATATTATTCATACTGACAACCGTGTAGCCCAACGGTGCCGAGAAGGCCTCGAATCCTCTTGCCAATATCACCGAAAAGGAGAAGACCCTGGTAGAGGCTGCTGTGAAGGGCCTGAAGACCAACATCGAGAAGGGCATCAGCTTCGCCCACAACCCCCCTCAAAAGTAAATATATCCCCCTTAAACAAAATCTGATCCGGGAGATTATGTGTTGTCGGGCACGAGATGGCCCCGTTTATTTCCTCTTGTTACAGTTATCTTGATGAGATACAAACTTATTTTTACACCACGATTCGGACTTGCGCAATAATTGGCGTCCGTGGAGTGTAGAGGAAATCCTACAGAGACCAAACTAAAGAAGAAAAAAAAATCAAAGAAGAATCCAAAAAAAGATTCGACTTACTTGATTTAATATTGAGCCTTTTGAAAGACCAAGTGACTGACTAATTGTTTCTTCCTCCACTTAGGTTGTAGAAGTTGATGTGGCTTGGTTAGCTTCCTTCGTTCAAGAGAAAACCCTCGGCGCGCTCTTCTCCCCTCCCTCCCCCTTTCTCACCCCGTTCTATACCTACCTACCTACCTACCTCCCGTTCCCCGTTTTCCCAGTTTCAATTTTGGAACCGTGTAAACTAGGATTCTAAGTCAACTTACTTGGACTTTTACTTTGGACGCTAGAAGAAAGGTTGTGTCCGTGTGGTGGAATGGGGGGATATCATACTCTGAGTGGGAGGGGAAGGGGGATAAGGTTTAGGTGGTTACTTTGGGTGGCTGAAGAGATGGGAGGGGGGTACCTACATATACCTAACCTAAAGCTATGTAGTAGGGGTTTGTAATGATGATGACGACGACGATGACGACGACGATGAGCAAGTATTGGATGAAGAACGGATGGAACGTAGAAGGAGGGAAGTAAGGATAGGGGGGAAAACATATAAAACCCAAATAATTGTAGATATATGTTATGAATCAATCATTTCATCGGTAAAACCCCCCGAAATAGGAGAGAAAAAAGAAATCCTATCCTCTCCCTTCCCTTCACTTAACCGGATGATGATAGCTAGCAACACCACCTCACTCTACTTACTCCTTTACTTTTTTCCCATTCAAATCGTAGGGTTCTTTGCTCTTTCCGTCTCTTTTTGGGGAAATCTAGCCTAGATCAGAGAAGAAAAAGAAGACTGTGGGAGGGGAAAAAGAAAAAAAAACGCCTTCCTTGTCTTATGGTATCTGTTTTTGGTCTTTCTTAATGCCCTCCTTCCTTCTCGCTCTCTCTCTCTCTGTATGCATTCGATATCTCTCGCCTCCTTGTACCGTTTCCTTCTTTCCATCTCTTATGCTATACTTATTTCCCCGTATGTGAAGAAGAAATTGTATAGTCCCGCCCTTTCAGCTCTTTTCCTCTCTTTCTCTTCTCCATTAGGGATTCAAGAGAAGAAAAAAGCCGTCTTGAACCTCACCTCTTTTGCTTTTGAATCTGCCTCCCCTTTCCCCTTACCCCTTATTCTTCTTCCCTCTCCTCTACTGATTCCTCCTTATTTTTTTTGCAACACCACCATCGCGACCACGTCCATCGCCTTGTCATCTGATAGGAAAGTAGGAAACATAAAAGAAAAAGTAGGAAAATGGGAATAGAGAACAATTTTTGGTCGTTATCATGCGTCAACATAAAAAGGAATAAGAAAATAAGGGTTTCCGAATATTTCTTTGGTTTGTCGTTTCCTCTTCTTACTCCCCTGTCTTACCCATATCTTGAAGGTAATGTTGGTAGCCTTGGTACATTAATCGTGATGGGGCTATCATGGGTAATGACACGAGAGGGGCGGAAGTTATAGCGTGATGTGAGGTGTAGTGGGGGTGGTGAACCCGCAAAGTCTACCGTTGAGAGATGCAAGGATAAGGATAGATGGAAGAAAGAAACTCGAAAGAAATATAGAAATAAAAAAAAGTGGCTCTTTTCACTTTGAATGCGCTGGCGGCATTGTCGTCTTGATCTGGAAGACGGCCCCCGGAAGCTCATTTGTCTCGGCCTGGACTGTAGCGGCTATGCCCATGGCTGCGAGAGCACCGCGTAAGATGCCGCAGGGGAACCAGAGGTACTAATTTGTTATGTTAGCTAGCAACATGAGCTAGATATAAATGCGTGCGTGTTTACGTCTTGTAATCCCTTATCTGTCATTTCGTCGTTCTCATACCTTTCTTCTTCATGCCCTTGGTAATACGGGGCCGGGGCGCGAGACAACCCCCCACTGAAGAAAAAGTGAAATGTAGTGAAATACATAAAATGTAGGAAAGCAGTAGGTATCAAGAAAAAGGAATTTCAAGAGAAATATATAACATACCGGCTGCGCCTTAGCGACGGCCTGGCCGCCCGGGTTGGAGCTCATGCGGGATAGGGGGCGGAACGAGTTGTCGGTCAGGACGTAGACGCCACGGTGGTTGGTCTTGAGGTTGTCGACCTGCTTCTTGAAGACCAGCATCCACAGGTCCTTGCAGACGAACTTGATGGCGTCGAGTGTATCGTTGAAGCGCGGGCGGTCTCGCGAGAATCTATATTTGTCCCTCCGATAATGTTTAGCTATACCGACTTTTTCAGTAGGCATAATGATATGTATATATATATATATGTGTGTGTGTGTGTGTGTGTGTGCGTAACACTAGATATATACACACACAATAGTAGATAGGTAGGTAGATGGGATATATGGATAGGGGGGAAGTCGGCCAGAAAAAAAGATATAAAAAAAAGAAAATAAATCACGAACCTCTCGACGAGCCCCAGTCCGACTCTGTATCCCAGCGCCTCTAACCGGAAGAAGACCGCATCTCTCTCCTCGTCCTCGTCCAGCTTGGTACCCCCGTCCCCGCTACCGGCGTTTTTATTCTCGACCGATACACTACCGCTCCGCCGCTTCGCAGCTGCGGCCGTATTACTATTGTTGTTACTGTTCTTGGCATCACTCGCTTCGGCATCATCTGCGTCGCCGTCGCCGGGGCTAATGCCGACGCTCAGCTCGTTCGCCAGCCGGTACGTCATGGGCACCAGCTCGATCATGAGGAAGTCCAGGCATGACGTGCCGACGAAGGTAGCGTTGGGGTCCGAGGCGTTGAAGGGCGGGAGCGGCTGGTCGAACGACATTTTGAGTAGTCGTGGTTATGGCTATGGTTATGGTAAACAGGGATGTAGATCTCTTCTAGTCGAGTCGAGAAGGCGAGGATCAGGATGAGGATGAAGAAGAAGCGGATGAGGACGGGGAAGAGGACGGGGAAGAGGACAGCGTTTGCGAGTCGCAGTCGCAGCGCATTGGGGTTGCGCCCGCCGTCGGTTTCGGTGCAGCTTAGTCGAACTTATATGTGATATTCTAGGATGTCAGATGCGCAGATGGCTTCATTGGTCAGTTTGATCGTAGGTTGGTTTACTGGTCTGGGATACTTTGATACCCTCAAGTTCAAGGCTGAGAGAGTGGGACAGCACTGGCAGGGCTGAAGGACTTTAAGTACTGGCTAGGTTAGTAACCTAACCTAGTGTATTAGATTGATAGGTAACTAGCGGGACCAATCGGGTTATCGGATTGACCCATGGGGGACAAGAACCAACCGATAATTGGGTTTCTCGCTCAAATGCATACGCATTAGCACTAGGTTAAAAGTCAATATCACATGTATGCACACAGAGGTCAAGGAAGAAGGTATTCGCTATCTTTTAATTTGTATGCCAAATAAAGCCTTTATTTCATCGCGCACACTTTAGTAAGAAGAAGAAATACAGCATATTCATACCTACTAAACTCGACTCGACTCCAGCGCTCTAATCCAGCCAAATTTTCCAGCTCCCTAAAAAACCAAGTTTGTACATATGATGATGGTATTAGTCCTTAACCTAACGCCGGTATGCCCCTTACCCTCCTTCCATCCGAATAATGATGAGCGGGAATCCTCTACCGGAAGATACGTGTCTTGTCTATTTACATCACAATTGAGGCAAAACGCGATGTCGGTGTGTCATGCCGGCTATCGCAAGGTTCGAGCTGCATGTCTCCCTTATGAGCCACTCATTACCGTCAATCATGTCTGTTATACCACAAAAGGGGGTTTTTTAATCCAGTATCTAAACAAAGCCGCTTCCCGCAGACGCCGTGCCCTAGAGCGATCCATACGGGGGTGCGCTAGGAAAAGCTGGTCCGTTGTACTGTCTCTTCGTAGGTCGGACAATAGGTTCGTCATCCTCGTCGCTAGAGAGGGTCAGGTCGATAACCTCTGCCGTCCGCTTATTGCTACCCGACTTGGGTGCACTCGAGGCTTCTCTCGAGTTGGCAGTAGGAGTCCCCGCACTATAGACGGATCTATTTGGTGTGCTGTAGGTATTTATTCCACTATAAGAGCTTCTCGGAGCTCCGTTGTTAAAACTGTGCGAATCTGACACTATGGAAATGTCGTCATCGTCCTCAATTCTAGAACCAACGCCCGAGTACTGTGTCCTTTTCGGCTCGGGATCTGCCCCCTGTATTCTCCAATGACCGTCGGGCTCTATGGTTATATGCTCCAGGGAATCGGACGTATTCTCTAGTACGTCTTTGACATATTCATCAACAGCTAATTCGTCAAACGGTGCTGGATTGTTGCATATGGGACAAATCCATTGCGGGCCTTGTTCTTGCAATTGCAAGTAAGAATTTGCGTCAAAACACTGAATATGGTTGCAAGATGTAGACCGGCAAGGGACGTTCAATCTCATATAACTCAGCGGGCACTTGAGAGATAGCTTTGTCGATGTTGTCACGATGTCCGGATCATTAGCCTTCTTCGTCACTGTGAATAGTTTAGTATGCCGCCGCAAGGTAAGAGAGGATGAACTTCAGACGTACACTCCCGAATCACCGAAGTCTTAGGAATCTTTCGGCCTTTGATCTTCTCGACGAGGCTATTGACAGAGGTCATCTGGCAAACGTATATGGCTAAGTAGAACTTCTATTGATCAAAGTCAGCCAATGGTTTTAAGCAGCTCAACGTCACCACTTGGATACAATGATATTTGCTCACTTGGGCCGCAGGAGACGGGTGGCACGGCTTCACCTTCTGGGTCAACGCATAGGTAAACTCAACGTTGTTCGTATAGTTAGATTGCTTGAGGCGCAGGGTGTCGGTGATATCAACCGGTCGCGTGGAACCGGGTTTGCCTTTGAGTCCTCGCAGGTTGGCCTTGACATCGCCCCCATTGACCTTGATTTCGGACTGATGGGGAAAAGCGATGTCCTGGATTCCTTCATTATCGCCGGCGCATAACACCATGATCCGTAACGACTTGTCGATTATGCAGTTGTTGAGGTCTGGGTGTTCGCTGACTTTTATGGGGACCGTGATCGAGTGCCTATGTTGGCTCATAACTAAGAGCCGTGTCAGCACCGTCACATCATGTCGCATCACACCAAGGTGATAGGAATCACAAAGAAGTCTCACCATCGCAGGTGCGCACGTCGCCGATCCTCGATCTAATCGAGTAGAAAGGACTGCGCTTGAACTCGAGATCGCGCAAGGCCCGAGAGCCGCCTCTATGGGTGCTCGCGTGGCTGCTGCTGTGTCCGTTGCCATATCCATGAACTTGGGGTACCGGGGTTGTAGCGTAGGGGTAGGACGAATACGGATTCTTAATGGTACCGGACGGGTTGCCATAGCCATGGCTGGATGAGGATGATGAGCCGGGCATGGTCGCGGGACTCGTGTGGGTTGAAGGGGCACCGCGGATGTTAAGAATGGTGTTTCGCATGTGGTTGTAGGTGGTGGGGTCGGATGTTAGATTCTCGGCGAGGGCTAAATGATGTTGTTTAGTTCAAGGTGTGCGATGTATATACATCAAGACATACATGAGAATCTATTATAAAACAAAACGTATTATTACATACCGTTCTTAATGCGGTTCTGCAACTCGGCCTTGACACCGCTTGTGCGCAGTCCATGGGTCGCGCAGATGTTCTGGAGGTGTTTATTAAGAAGACCGCCAATGGCGCGTTCGAGTTGTCGAAGCTCGGTTTGATTGCTGTGGTGCGAGGAAGCCATTGCTCCTTCTATGCTACCGTTGGAGGCAGTCGCGCACTATCAGGTCTTGTCGCCTCATGAGGAAGCTTCTCCCTCCTCCTCTCTTTCTCTCTCTCTCTTTCCTCTCCTCTCCAATACCTCACTCCTTCCTTCTCGTTCTCTACCTAGTGCGCCTGCTTCCTTCCCCGGCGACTTCCCTCGCACGATTGTCAATTCAAACAGGGGAGAAGAAAAAGCCTGATACCTAAGGCCAGGCCAGGCTAGGACTGTGTAGGTAAGTGCCTAGTATGGGAAACTTTAAACAAGATCCTTGCAATCCATGCAGTACAACCCAATTAAGATGGAATTCTGTTGTATTCGTGATAGTTGGTGATGTGTGTAGATGCGAAACGAATGCTGCTCTGTTTTTTTGCTTTTCCTTTATTCGCGCCTTGATTGTTGTCGTCAACAGCTGAGGTAGTAGGGAGGTAGATGCCTGCCGGGCTGATCGGTTGATAGGTAGGTTAGATAGGTATGTAAATACTAGGTAAATACCTATAAGTCGGATAATAATAGTAATAATAAAAAAATGGAAAAGAAGATGAGGGAGAAAAAAAAAGGATAAAAACAGTAGCGGGACCCACAGGGTTTAGTAGGCTGTAAATTCATAGTTAATTGATAGTTGCATAATATAAATTGTTAAAAATTTAAGAATACGTAAGCATGAGTTTAATATAGTAAACTGCTTAAAGTTATTTAACGTTAAAAAAATTTTAAACGTTTTTTTTACTAAATATATACATGTAATAAAACATTTAAAGTTGCAATTGTTTATTATAAATAAATATTAATAGTATAAAGTATTAGTAAAAAAAAGAAATGTTAATTTATATAATTATTTATTCTTATTTATGTTAATAGATTTTATTGTTTTATAAAATTAAATGCTTTTATTTTAAAACGTTAGTAAAAAAAAAAGATAATTTTTTTTAGCAACGTTAATTAAAATAAAAGTATTTTTTTTTTTTAATATTTATTATTAAAAATATTTACTATTAAAAGTGTTTATTATTAAAAGCGTTTATTAATAATTAAGTGTTTATTATATTAAGTATTTATTAATAATAAAATGTTTATTATTTAAAACGTTTTTAAAATAAAATGTTTATTATTTAAATCGTTTTAATTTATAAACGCTAATATTATATAAATGTTTTTATTTGCAAATTTTTTTATAGTATAATATTTACATTTAAAATAATTATTAATAAATTTTAATAATAGCAAATTATTAACGTTTATTTATAGCTTAAAATTAGCTACTTTATAAATTAACTTAATGTAACTAATTTTAAAAATATTAATTTATTGTTTTTTTTCGCAATATAATTAATTTATAATACCCTTCCCTGTACTTCCTTTTCCCCCCTTTTTCTTACTTTTATATAAAACCTACATTTTAAGTAACATGTAAAAGTTTATATTTTTTAAGGTTTATAATGTTTAAAAAAAGGACTATAATTTATTTATTATTATTATTAGCTTAAAATAGTACTATATATAAAACTAACGAAAATAGTTGCAAAAAACTAATAATAATAACTTTATTATAGTTAAAAATTTCGAGGTTAATTAGGTTATTTAGTTAGCTATTATTGCTTATAACTAGTAACACGATAAGAAAAACGCGGAATTTAGCTATGCTTATTTTTAAAAAGTAAAAAAAAATATTTAAGTTAGTTTTAAAGCTATTATATATTATTAATATTAAATTTATGTAAAAACTTTTAAGTTAAGTTTTAATTATATATTGTATTTATTATTATAAGTAAATATATTGTTTAATTAGCTATACTTTTATTTTTTATGCTTATTAATATATTAAATATATTAACTTTGTTTTTTAGTTACTCGTTTTAAGATGTTTTTTACTAGATCTTTACGTAATAATTTAATTAGTTAAAGTTATAATAACGCTAATTAAAAGTTATTATTGCATAATTAACATAATAGCGTAAACTTTTTTTATTAATATATAGTATTTTTAAAAAAAACATTAATAGCTTTTAAAAAAACTTAAATTTTTTTTAAAAAACTTAAGTATTTATTTAAAAATATAAATATTTTTTAAAAAATATTTATTTTTTTTTAAACCTTTATAGAAAATAATATGTAAATATTAAGTATTAAACGTTAACTTACTTTTTTTCGTTTTACAATATATTTTTTTACTATTTAATTAACTGCTTAATTTTTATTATAGTTACTTAGCAATTATAACTAATATTATATACTTAGTAAAGTAAATAGCAAAACTTTTTATTTATATATTTTTTTTTAGTTAAAAAATTCATTTTACGACATAATTATAGCTTTAAACAAACAGTTATTGTAGCATTAACATAGCTATCGTTTAAAATAATGTTTATATAAAAAAGGGTTTAATTTAGGTTAATTAGCCTTAAACTTTTAAAATTATTGTTTTTAAAAAACGAAACATTTTAATTACGTAAAATATAAAAGAATAACGAAAGCATTATGTTGTAAAAACTTTAAAATTATTTAGTTAACTTTTTATTTAAATTTTTATATGTACTTAATAGTATAAATTTAATAATTTATGCAATGTTTTTTTATATAAAAAGATCTTGTTTAAGGTTTTAATAGCTAATAAAATATACTACTTTTTTTTAAAGTTTATAAAAACGTTAATATTAATGCCTATTTAGCACTACTAGCTTTTGCACTGTTTTTAGTTTTTAAACATGTATGTATAGGTATTTAAAAACTTTATTTTTTTTAATAATCTTTAAATATCTATATTTTTACCTTTTTTTATATATATTTAACACTATTTTTTATTTTACTGTTATTTAAAAGTAAATACTTTTTTTTTTTTTTATATAAACATTTATATTAAAAAAAAATAATAATAATATAAAAAAAAATAAAATAAAAAAATAAAGCAAATAAAAGCTAAGTTTAAAACATAAAAACGTATTTATGTTTAAGCTTAAATGTTATTATTATTAAAAGCAAAATAAGTTTATATTTATTTATAACGTTATTATAGTATAAACTAATATATATATTTAGCTAAAAAACTTAAAGCTTATATTTTACCGATTTAATCGTTATTGTTTTAACTAATTTTATTATAGTTTAAAAATTTTTTATTTTTTTTACTAATTGCAATGCAATAATAGCATTAATAGCAAATAGTTTTAATTTAATTGCTTTAATGCTATTAGTAATTATAAGCATAAAAACTAGTATTACTGCTTTAAATTTTACTTTAAATCTAGCTTTAAATCTTATTTTAAGTCCTTTTTTAAATCTTACTATTAACGCTTAACATTTAAACGCAGTAGCTTTAAATGCTATAAAATAAAATAATTAAAATAAATAACGATTAAACTTAATTTGCTTTTTAAGTTTATGCTAATTATAGTATTTAACTATTATACGTTTTATAGTTAATAATATATTAATATAAACATTTTTAGCAAGCATTTTAACTAAAACGTTTATAACTTTTAAGTCTTTTTTAAAGCGACCCGTTTTAAACTTACTAATAAAAATTGCTATAACTAACTGTTAAAACGCTTTTTTAATATATTTTAAGTTAAACTTAAGCTAAGTTTGCAAAATTAAAAAAGCAACAATAAACTAATAATTATATTTAAATAAAGAATATTAAAAAATATAATATAATAATTGCAATTTTTCTTAACTAGAGCAAAAAAGAAATTTTTTTAAAATCTTTATATACTTAATAATATTAATAAGTATTAAAACTTAATTAATAATTATAAAATATATTATTTTTATTATTTTATTTAATTTTAAATAAGCGGAATTTATTAGCTATAACTTAATAATATTTAAAGTTAACAAAATATAAAGTAAAGCGGAATTTTTAACTATAAAGCTAAAATTATTTGCAATTGTATTTTTTTAAGCTTTAATTTTTTATTTATTTATAAACTGCCTTTATTTTAAAATTTTATAATGGTATTTTTAATGTATATTATTAATTAAGTTAAAATTTAAATTTTTTTAATTAGTTAACGTTATATTATATATTTAGCACTTTTACTTTGCAGTTAGCTTTTAAAATTTAAAGTTATTTTATTATTAGGGGAAATTGCTAAAAAGAAAGAAAACGTGCTTAATTATATAATATAGTTTGCTGTAAATATTAATAATAAGCTTTTTTTTAAGCTTTTAAAGCTTTAAACTAACTTAGTTTTAAACGTTATCGTTATTTAAAGCATAAAAGCTAAAAGTTAAAAGTATAATATTTATTTGTTAAAAACGGTTAATACGCTTTAATAATGCAATAAAAAAATAAATTTTTATAATTAATTTATGCAATGTTTAATATAAGCTAAAGCCGTTTATAAATAAAATTAAAGAAATAAAGTATATATTTATAGTTTTAGTACGATTAAATGTATTAATAATTGCTTTACAAGAAAATTTTTTAACTTTTAGCTCTTTATAAAAAAAGAAGCTTTTTATTATAAAGAAGAACTGCTTAAGTTAAATATTAACTTTATAGCAAATTACAATATTATTATTAAAAAATTTTTTTTTGTTTTTTTTTAATTAAATAGTATTATTAAATAATTGATTGATATAAATATTATTAATTTAGGTTTTAATTATTTTTAACGTAATATATAATTTGCTATTTTTTATTAAAACGTATTTATTATTAAAAACGTTTGCTTTAAAAAACTTATTAATTAGATTTTTAAACTTTTGCAAATTTAATACGATATTATAAAAATAAACAGCAGTTTTAATATATATAATAATAGCATTTTTAGTTGTTAAAAGCGTTAATCGATAATTACGCTAAATAGAAGTAATTTTTTTAAAATGTAGCGTGAATAATTTGAAGTTTTTATACGTTTTGCAAATTAGCTTAGCACATTTATACTTAATTTAGTTTAATAGGAAAAAGGTAGTATTGTTATTAAATTTAACAAATTACCTTAATGTTAATTGTGTTAATAACGCTTATGCTTTAAAATGCTAAAAGTGGATAATATTTTTTAAATTAATTAATAATGCTATGTTAAAGTATATATTATTTTTAATTTTTAACGCTAAGAAAGTATTAATATAATAAATAAAATTAAAAAAGTAAAGGTTTTATATTAGTTTTTAGTTATAGCTTTTAAAATTAATATGTTAAGTAGTTAATAGCTTTTTTATTTAAAGAGAAATAAGTGCTTTTTTTATTTTAAAAAAAAAAAGTCGTTTTTTTATGAACTTTTTAAAGGTATTAATAATTGCAAGTAATAATTTAATATTTTTTATTATATTTTTACTTATTTAAAATTAAAGTATTTTTTTAAAACTATAATAAGTATAATTAAAAATATTATTTAATTAAACTTATATATTTAAAGTTAAGTATAAGTTGCATACTTTTATAAAGTTGCGCTAATAAAAAAGCGATTTAAAAATGTTATTTTTATTAAAAAGTTTTTTTAATAACTTAAAAAAAGCGCTAAGTATAAAAAAAGAAATAAAGATTAATATAAATTTTAATTGCTTAAAAGTTTAAGTCGATAAGTTTAATATAAATGTAAGTATAAGTATATTTTTCGAATTAATGTTGTTATTTTTAAACAACTTATTTTAATGTAGATTTTTGTTAATATTTTTATTTTAATAATTAGCTAGCATTTAAAGCTTTTTTAAATTTAAAATATTTTCGTTTTAAGCTGTTTTAATAACTTTGCTAATTTCGTTTGTTTTAATAAGCTTAATTATTAAGTTCGTTTTGTTTTGCATTTATTAAAGTTGTTAATTTAAATTAACTTTATTAAAGTTTTATTTTAAAAAGGTTAACATAGTAAAAATAAAAATAAACGATTAGCTTAAGGCATATTAAAAGCCTTATTATAGCAAAATTATAAAATTTAAAAGGTTTTAATTTATTATAAATTAAACAATTAATATTAATGTTTATAATATTATTATGGTTATATTTTAAAATAGCATACTTAGCAGCTTATTGCTTTATTTAAATAAAAATTGCTAAGTAATAGCTTTATTGTTGCAATTTGATATTTTTTTAACAAAAGCGTTATTAAAATATATTTATTGTTTACTTTTTAAAAAAAAAGCAAACTATATAAATTTTAAAAATTAATTAAAGCAATTTAATAGTTTTAAAATTAATTAAACTTAATCGTTAAACTATAAATTAATTTTTTATTAAAATGCTTAACAATTTAATAAGTTTAAATATAAATAAAGTTTAATTAAAAAAAAAAATATAATATAAGCTAAACTTTATAGCATTATATAAAAATAAAAAGCATTAAGCATATAATAAAAAAAAGTTTAGTTTATATTATATTATTAAAAAAGCAAAGTTTATAACTTTAATTATTTTTTATTATAGTTTTTAAGAAAAGTATAAGTTAAAGCTTTATAGTTATTAAAATATAATAAAAATTAATTTATATATATTATATAAGTTAAGTATTTAATTGTTAATAGTTTATATTATTTTATAGTATATATAGTTAATAATTAATAGTAAATAATTAAATAATGCTTAAAATAAGTTAATTAGTTTTATTATAAATATATATAAAGTGCTTAAAAAAGTAATTAATTTATTAATTAATGCTAAATTGAAAATAAAAAAAAATTTTTATATTATTTTTAGCTATATAAAGCTATAAAAAATTAAAACTATAATTTTTAGTTTGTAATATTTAACTATATTTTATGTATTTAAGTAGCTATTAGTTTATAATTAAATATAATAAGCTAAATTTTAATGAAGATTTATAATAATTACTTTATTAGTTAATGTAATATTAAGTTTAATATTATTAATTTTAATAAATATTGAAAAACGCTTTATTTGCTGTTATAAACTAATAAAGTATTAAAAATGCTAAATATTTCCACTTTTTTATTTTTATTTTGCGGTATGCCTTTAAAGTAACGACGTTTATTAAAAGCGCTATAATTAATATTAATAATTGCTTAACGGCGCTTTGCTAAATTTAATAATTAGTTTAATGCCTGGTTTATATTAATGTAAATTAATTAATTATTAATATTTAAAATAATGTTATAAAAAATTAGCGCGTAAACTTGCTATTAGTTTTTTTAAAGTTTGTGCTTATTTAGCATAGTTTAAAATACGTTAATAGTCTAAGTATTTAAACAGTTATTTACGGCATTTTTAGTGCTTTTTATTATATATTTAAAATGTTTTTATTAATTTGCTGTTTTATTGTTAAGATATTCTTTAAGCTAGATAACAATTTAATTGCTTTTTTGTATTTTTTAAGCTAAATAATAGCTTAATGGCTTTTTTATATTTTTTAAGCTGGTTACCTTGTATTGTTTATTTAAAGGCAGTTTTTTATTATTAAGAACTATTAGTAATAAAAACCATGTTTTGTTAATAAACTTTATTAATTGTTTATATTAAATTAAAAAAATGTAATAGCATTTTTTTAAGACTTATTAAAATGTACTTTAAACACTATTAAAAATTTAATATTTAAAAATATTATATTTAGTAACTTTTTAAATAAAGATATAAATTTATAGTTAAATATAATAAAAAGAAAGTTTAAATTAATATTAACAATAAATATTTTGCTAATCGAAAAGCAAGCATATTTATATAAGTAATAGTATTAATATTATTAATAGTAAAATAAAATAAATAAAAAAATAAAAACAATATTAAGTAATAAATAATGTAATTAATATAATATATAATGTATATTTAAAAAAAAAATAATATATAAAGAAAATAAAGTATTAATAAATTTAAAAAGTTAACATGTTTAATGCTATTAATGTTTATTAGTATTAACAATTTTTAAAGTTAATTAAAAGATATATATTAATAGTAGTTAAATAATAGTTTATTTTTATATATTAATTATTTTTAACAATATAACTTTTAATATATAGTATTTATTTATTATTTTATGTTTTATTATTTAATTTTTTTATTAATAGCATTATTAATATGTTAATTATATGTTATATTATATTATTAGTTTTTATTTAAAGTTAATTTTAAAACTTAAAATACTGTGCGCTTATAAGTATATTACTTTTATTACTATATAAACTATATATTTATTATATATACGTAAACTTTATTAACTTATTTAAAGTAATTATTTTAAACTTAACTTAATTAGTTAAATATAATGCTTTAAAGTTTTAATTAGCTTTATTATTTTAAGTTTTAACAAGAAGTTTAAGTTTTTTACTTATTATGTTGTTTATGCGTTAATTTTGTTATTTTTTTTTATAATATTGCATTATTTACAAAGTAATCTTTAGTAATAAACATAGTAAAAAGAAATACGTGTTATATTTATGTTAATAAATTAAAAATTAGCTTTACTATATTACTTAGTAATTTAAGCTTTTTTAATATTAAATTAAAGTTAGTATATGTTTACATGTAATTTTGTAAATTGCTAAATAAATTATTTAAGTTTTATAGTAATTAATATAAAATTTAAAAATAAAAAGCAGCAAAGTAAAGCAATACTATTTAGTTAAAGATATAAAATACTTTTTATATATTAAAAATTAATTTTAAGCTATAAAATTAATATATATAAAAAAAAAAAAAAGAAATAAATAACTTTTTTAATAGTACTTTAAACATTAATTAGGTGTTATATAAGCTTAAAAGCCTAATTTATGTATTTTATTTATAATTAATAATATAGTTTAAATAAGTAGTGTATGCGCTTATACTTATATTATATATAAAACATTATTAAAAATAGGCTTAAATGCTTAATTTTTAAAGTTGTTAAAACTATTTTTAAACTTTTTAATAAGCTTTACATTTTTAAAAGTGGCGCTTTTAAGCCCGAAATAAGGATATCAAAGTATTTAAATACGCTTAGCTTTATTTTATAAATTGCTAGCTAAACTATTTAAGTTTTATAATAATTAATATAAAACTTAAATCTTAAAAATAAAAAGTAGCGAAGTAAAGTAAAAGCGTTTAATTAAAAATAATACTTTTTACCGGCTTTATTTTTTTTAATTATAAGCATTAATTTAAAACTTGTTTATTATGTTGTTTATGCGCTAATTTTGTTATTTTTTTTTGTAATACTGCATTATTTACAAAGCAATTTTTAATAAATTATATATATACTAAAAAGCAATATGTGCTATATTTACGTTAATAAATAAACTACTTTTACAATAATAAATAAAATTGTTAAGTTAAATAGCAAAATAAAACTTATAATAAGCTTTACAATAAGTTATAAAAAGAATATTAATAAAATTTTTTAAATAAAAATTGCGTTTAATAAAAATTAGGTTTTTAAAAAGCTATTAATAAAGGTAATAGTATAAAAAATTTATTAAAGTTACTACATTTTAGCTTTTTTTTTAACTATAATTAATTATAAGTTATATTATATTTTATTTTATTATATTATTTAATACGAAATTAAAATAGTTAAATTAAAATATAATAGTTAAAAAAGTATATTATTATAAGCAAAATAAATTTTTATTTTAAGCTTTATAATTTTTTATAGCAAAAAAGTAAAAGTAAAAAGTAAAAAGGTTTAAAAAATTACTATATAAACACTACTTTGTTTTTATTACTATAATTTTTATTACTATTTATTGTTATTTTTATCGTTATTATTGTTATTATTAAGAAAAGCTTTTATTTAAACATAAAAAAACGTTATAGTAAGGTTTAGTTTTTGCTTTTTTATAGCTTAAAATTTTTTTAAAAACGGATTTGTTTTTATAAATAATTTATACTGCACTTTTTAAAAGTTAAAGTAAGTAAGTATAGTTATATAACGTTTAATGCGCGTAATTTACGTATTAATAGCTTTTTTAAAATTTTGCTTTTTTATATACATAATGCGTATAATTTTTAAAAAAACTTAAATTTATAAGTTTATATATTTTATTAATATATATAAATAATATATATATAAATATATTAACTGCAATAATAATATTAAGTTATAAACTTGCTTGCTTTATTATTTACATACTAGTAAAACTAATGCTAAACTGTATAAAAACGTTTTTAAAAAAACGCTTTATTAATATTGTTTAAAATTTTAACGTTTTAATAATTAATATAATAATTTAAAAAACTAGCTTATTTTTTAAAAAAAGTTTTATTTGCGTTTATTATTTTTTTATAAAATACTTACATTTATTAGCATATGTTTATATTTTAAATTTAATTTATTATTAAGTAATACTTATTTTAACGCAAGTTAAAGTTTCGTTTTAAAAGCAACAATAAAAAGTAAAAAAAGCACGACGTTTTTTATTATATAATTTTAAATTAAGGTCGATATTGTTACTTAAGATTTTTTTTAACATGGATTTTATTTAAAAATTTTTTTATTTTTTAAAAAAAAAATGCTTTTAACAGCTTTTTATAATATTATTAATATTTATAATATTATAATTATAATATTAAAATTAATATATTTTATTAGTAATAATTAGCTTACTTGTTTAATTAAGCAACTAATTAATTGTAAGCGTTATTAATAAGTTGTTTTTTGCTTTTATTTAAGCGCTTAACGCGTTTATTAGCTACATTAACCTTTTAAAAAGTTTATATATTTAATTAGTATTTAAAGTAGCGTAAATAAGTATATATATAATAAGTTTTACACTTTTTTAAGAGTTTTAGAAATTTTAAAGGTTTTAAGGGTTTTAAAGATTTTAAAAGTTGTAGGCGTTGTAGATGCAAGTGTAAAAAAGCTTAAAAAAATTATTACTTGCAAGGAAAAAACCGCGAAGCAGCTAATAAAAAAAAAGGACTTAATTGTTTTAAAGTTATTAACATAATATTAATTTATATTTATATATTTATTGCTTAATTTAATATTAAATATATTTAAATATTAAATATATAAATATAAAGTATAATATATACTTTTTAATTTAAAAAAGCTAATTATTATTAAAAAGTTTGTTTATAAATATGTTAAACTATATTATTTAACACTATAAAATTTAACTTTTTTAAAAAAAATTTATTTAAATTATTATTAAATATTTTTATTTTAAATATAAATTAATTTATAAAAAAAGTTTAAAGATATTTTAATTAAATATTATATTAAGTTAATTGCTTATTAACTTAAAAATATTAACGTTAATACAAACTATTAATATAATAAAGTGCAATAAGTAAAAAAAAACTTAAAAATTTATAGTTATGACGTTTTTTATTATTAGCTTTAATAAAAACTTTTAAAAAAAAAAACGCTATTTAGCTAAAAACTATTTTTTAATAGTTAAAATATAAAAATATTAAGAAAAAAAAAAACATTTAAAAAATTTTATAATGTAACGCGTAAGCTAAAAATTTATAATAACATAAATTTAAATTATTAAAAAAAAAAACGTTAAAATAAAAAACTTGTTAAATATTAAAAATACTTTTTAAATTTTAGCATTGTAAAAAACTAAGTATAAAAAATAAAAATTTATTAATAAATATAAGCGTTAATAAATATTAATTATTATAAAAATTAAACTATTAATAAAAATTAAACTATTAATAAAAATTAACATTATAAATAATAAGTTATTTTTTATTAATTAATTATTATTTAGCGTTAAAATAATTAAATAATTTTAATATATTATTATTAAGATAAATAAACTGCTTATTAACTATTAATACATAGTTAAATATTGTTAAAAGTAAAAGTATTTTTAAAAATAAACGCTTAAAGCATAATATTATGTATTTATAGTATAATTATGCTTTAACGCTTAAGTTATTTTAAACGTTTAAGAATTTATAAACGTTTATGTTTAATAAACACTTAAGTACTAATAAATGCTTAATAACACGAACATTTATTAAAAAAAGTATTAATAGTTGCTTAATAATTTATGTATAGTTTACAATTTCCAAACCATTGAGCGTTAGTTTACTAAACCCTGCGGGTCCCGCTATAGAACCAACAGGATTGATCTCTCTAAAGGCTACTTGGTTTTTCCGTTTATGTTCATGCGGAATGACCCGTTGTCAACAAACAGCCTCGTCGTCGTCGTTTTCCCTTGTTCAAAAATTCTCACCGCCTACCGTATTAGGCCATAGGTATCATTTCCAGGGCCCTTGCCAAGGTCGTTCAGGTGGGGAGTATTGCGCTAAGCAACCCCACTAAAACCTTCCCAATTCTAGTGCAGATAGCGCATGTAATGTAGATTATCCGCTATAATCCACCCAACTTACAGGCTTTAACAATACTTTTTTTTACTTTTTTTTTTTTTAAACCGATGATACTTCTTCTGCAGAGTACCTACATCTATACTCCAGCTCTTAACTTTTATAATATTTCAATTTTCCTAACAGGAACATCAACGACATTATTCACCTCTGTAATGTAAGTCTGACTACTTGCAATATACCCAATTGTCCCTCTCACAAGCTACATCGTCAAGTCTTGTCGCATTGGATTGTCTATATCGACTTATAAACTAACATAAAATCTGATCGTTTCTCCGTCAGTCCCCAGAACCAACCCGCAACCCTATAAACTCACGCAACAATGGCGAAGAGTTCCCGCGCCAGCTCAGTCAAGAGCAATAACCAGCGCCTCAAGGCTAAGGTCTTCAGCCCAGTCGAGGAGGAGCGCAATGCGCGCCTATCAGCCAAGCTCCTCGAGCTCGCCGCCCAGCCAAAGCCCGAGCGGCCGGCCCAAGAAATGAAAGTTGAGGATGACGCCGAGGAAGGGGCTGAGCCCAAGGCAGAAGAGAATCACGATGATAGTAAGTGCCCTCTCTCCTTTTACCCAAATCAAGTGAACACCGAAGCTAGGTGTGATTAGACAAGACAGGAAGGGGAAAAAAAAGGAGGAAAAGGAAAGGGAAACAAGACGAAGACCAAGTTGCTAACAAACCTATTCCATTGCAGCCGCTATGGACCTTGACACAGCCAAGACTATCGCTGCTGTGGTGAACAAGCGGAGCCACAAGAAGCGCATCGAAAAGAAGCGGAAGACGAGCAAGATCGTCTTCCCTAAGTACAAGGACAGAGTAGCCAAGAGGAGAAAGAACTAAACCCCATGAAAAGTAGAGTCCTAGATAATAAAAAGGAGGGATGGGTTCATTTGAAGGCTGGGGAAAACATTGTTTAGGCGTTTTTTCTTGGTTTCTATTATTTTTGTCTGGTTTTTTTTTCGGTGGTATATCTAGGTCTACACGATGCTATACAATGATACCCTCTATCTAACCGAGCCCATTTTGCTATTGCTTGACTGCCTCGCTCCCTATCATGGGTACTGCTGAAACTACCGTGGCAGGAGGTGCCAGTGATGTACTATCAGCCGGAGTAGAGGATACTGTCGGTGTTGAAGTTATATCTGTGTGGGTCTGAGTCTGGGTGCTCGAACTACCCGGCACATCCAGTGGCCCGCTTGATTCCCCTAGAGGCGTTGTTGGTTTGGTACTCGGTGTAGGAGTAGGAAGAGAGGTGGAGGTAGAAGCAGCAGCGGTAGCATTTGCAGTCTGCGTGTTTAGTTCACTTGCATCAGATGGCGTTGCCATACAGCTTGGTTCTGAAGTACCATGATTCTCCAGAGACTCAACTTTCTCAGGTTCTGCAGCATCTTGCTTTGGACTTTCCTTGGGCTCAGCTGGTTTTGGTGGCCCTGGTGCGTCGGGATCTAAAAACCTAGCCGGAACACCACTCGCCGCATATGAGCCGCTGCCAGTCCAGGCGCCCACCAGACGACTCCACTTATAATTGCCATGTTGCAGCTTTTGGATCTCCCGGTAAGCGTAGGCGTTGTAATATGGTAGACCCGTCTTCGGATCTCTGTACCGCGCTGGATGGTTTGTGATTACACAACGTGGTGGTGGAGCTTGTTCTACATTATTGTTAGAGAGATCCTGCACGGGGCCTTGGAAACAGGATTATACTCACTTCCAAGTTTGCTCATATCCTTGCCGAACAGAATCTGATTCTGTACGGCTTTCTCTTTCACGGCGTTTTCATTGAAGTTCTGGAGTATGATACAATTCCGAGTTGCTTTACCATTGGCGGGCGGAGGTGGCGGCGGAGTTGGTGCAACTTCTTTCGGTTGTTTCTGCGCATTTGACCTTGGCGGCTTTACTGTGCCTAAAGGAGTTTTATGTGAGGATCGAGGATTCGTTTTGGGCGTTTGGGCCGACTGAGATGCTTGAGGTGTTGCCTGGGATGTGGCTCGAGGTGTCGCTAGAGGTGTTGCGAGAGGTGCTGCTTGATGTGCTGCTTGAAGCGATGGTTGGGGTGAGGGTTGGGATAGGGGTTGAGATGGTAGCTGGGATGGTAGCTGGGATGGTAGCTGGGATGGTAGCTGGGATGGTAATTGGGATGGTAATTGGGATGGTGCCGAAATTGATGTATGTATTGGTTGAGCAGACCGAGGGGGCATTGGTGCGGGAGGTGGACGTGATTGTGGTTGCGGCATGGAGAGGGGCGACTGTCTTTGTGCTGTATTTGGGGGTGCAAGGACATTTGAAGGATTATTGGAGGTTGGCGTAGAGTGATACTCAAGCATGGGCATGGATAGGCCGCTATGAGTAGCTCCTGGGGGGGGAGCCAAAAAGCTGCTCGAAGGCGGCTTCAACTCCGGGGGTTTCATTAATGGCAATGGGTGAGGGGGCGCAAACATGCTTGTAGTATAAGGGCTCATGCTCGGCGGCGGTATCATGTCAGGGGGCTTCATTGCTTGTGGCCTGGCCTCCACCACTTTGGGCTCCTGGGCTTGTATCGTATTTGCGAGCGCGGGAGTCACCTGTGTTTGGGAGCTTACAGCGCTCGAGTGATGAGGAGGTGAAGATTCCGTCTTTAGGGTGTTAGTCACAGGAGGAGTCGGGGACTTCTCAGGGGCTATGGTTTGTACCGACTGAGGGGGCTCCTTCGGGATCTCAGTCGAAGAAGATGCCGGCTTCTCTGCTTCTTTCTCCTTTGTGGGCATTGTATCTTTAGTCTCATCTTCGGTCAGATTACTAGCCTTTTGTTCAGTGTCCTTTATGAGCAGCGCAGACTCTTCAGCAGCAGCCTTTTCCTTAGGAGGATCTTGCGCTGACTCGCCATCGCCAGATTTCTCCTTGGCTGGTGTGTCTGTTGCCGCATCATTTCCAACGTCAGAATTTCGCTTCTTTTTGGCAGGCTTCTCCTCGATGGTGACAATCTTGCCAACATGTTTTAATTTGCCATCTACCCATTCCCCCATGCCACTCCAAAAGGTGACGACTGGTCCCTCTAAGGTCCGGTTGTTCAGCGCAGCTAATTTGGCCTTTCGCTCCTCCTCTCGCTGCTTTTCCGCCTCTTCCCATCGGTTCAAGCTCTTGGCGTTCTTCTTCTCTACGAGTGCTGCCTCGGCAAGTCGTTCTGCTTGTGTCATGGGCGGCTTCTTGAGAGCTTCCATCTTCTTAGCCTTCCTTTCCATAGCTTCAACTTGCTTCAGACGCTTGACCTCTCGCTCGATCATCTGTTTGTGCAGCTGTTCCTTGCCGAGCATCGTGGTCTCCCGCTTCGAGGCTCGCGTGGGCATGTCAGCTGGTGAGGGTAGCCAGCTCGTTCTTTCGGACTTCTTCTTGGGTCTGGGCTTCGGCGCTGTCGGGGTTGAGCTTCCGGTCCTTGACGTATCTATCTTCACCTTTTTGCGAAATTTGAGTGGTATCGCCTCTTGCGCTTTTCGCTTCCGTGCGGCCTGCTTGCTCTCGCGGGCTTGTTGTTCTAGTTCCTTTTCTCCCTCCAGCTCATCGGCGTTTTCTTGCGCATCCTCTTCGTCGGACGAGGAGTCCATGTGGACGTCGGAAGCATCGCCGTCAACGTCTGTAAAGCCTTCGTCGGAGCCGTCTTCTGCGAAAAGGAGTTCGAGTTCGTCGTCGGGTTCCTCGGCGGCGAGCATCGACTTCATGCGATTGCCGGCAGTGGAACGTTTCTCTCGACCGGTCGCCAACCACTCCACAGGTGCAGCGACCTCCTCATCTCCATCACCCGAATCGCTATCATCGCTACTCGAATCTGTGCCAACATCTACCTCGTTGTCGTCCAGCTGCATCTGCTGGTCCTCCCCCTCCTCCCCGGTAGTAGCCATCTTAACCTAAAGTAAAGACTTTTCCAGAGTAGGTATGGATCACGAGTGTTCTAAGGCATCGTTACAAATACAATTACAGTCTTGAATTATTTTTAGTTGTTGCCTTATGGTATATTAATTATGCTTTGTTGCTGTCTTGCTCGGTTTAAGTAGGAGTTGGTGTAAGAAGAGATTGGTGGATGTTGATAAGGTACCTAAGGTAAGTATTGATTGATTAAATACTAAGTTGTCGCGTCGAAACTTTTTTTTTTTTAGAAAGGCGCTGCAAAGACTACAATTGTAGCCCCGGCGTGGGGGGGACAGGGGAATAAAATCAATGTGCACGAGCCAATCTCAACGTCATCTAGATATGCACAACGTTCAGAAACTCAGGTTATGCATATAAGCCATATTACCCGTATAACCCATATAATCTTACAAGAATATCTTCACGTTTCCACCTTATCTAGGTATATGTATCTATCTTGATGCCTACATCCGGAAAGCATGACTATGATAACTACAATTGTAGCCCCATTCTCAATAAGTCTCCCAAGGTCTGCTGACTCGGGCAGCCGAAAAGGAATCCATCACAGTGATAGCGTCATGGTATCATCCCTCCCCCTTTTATAAAAAAAAAGGGGGGTCGTTCTCCATCCTGCTTACTGATCTGAACCCCTTCAAGAGTTCATGGCTCAAGCCGACTTTTATTCTATTCGTATGACTTTA
This sequence comes from Camillea tinctor, assembly GCA_022578605.1. Classification (NCBI taxonomy): domain Eukaryota; kingdom Fungi; phylum Ascomycota; class Sordariomycetes; order Xylariales; family Graphostromataceae; genus Camillea; species Camillea tinctor. Next base: position 1,140,470 of record MU394051.1, read on the forward strand.
TCCCATGAAGCCTTGAGATTGGCACTTATTCCATGACGTCGGCTTATAGGCTTTCGACCCAGCTAACATAGTTCAGGGGTAGCCTTCTTATTAGCGATCTTGAAAGCACCATTGCCATTTTTACATGACTATTCTATGCCATACCGCTACTTTCCTTATTGTTATATTAACTATAACGAGAAGTTCCTACTAAATCCATGATAGCAGTGTTCTCAACTCAATTGTAATAACTATAGTATCATGACGAGACGCATATAAACAGCTACAACACCAGAACCTAAGCAAACTTACGATAACGAGGAACGACCGATCCCAGTCCATAAGTTAGATAAAGAAATATTCAAAACATGTTAAAGTTAAATCCGAGAATGATGTATGCATACTATCTTAATGAGCACCTGGCATCTGTCAGTCTATTTCTCTAGGTCTAGCTCAAACTTGCGATCACAGATGATACCGACTTCTGGTAAAGTATATCATATTATATCAATGTTAGCATCTACCCAAAGAAAAAGCGTTTGGATTTCTTCGCAACATATCAGGGGTGTGATGGTTTCCGCGAATATGATTTATGAGGAAGGATGAGGTTCTAGGGGCTACTTGGGGCGCAGTGTTATATTTCAAAAGGTTTCAATATAATAGATATATAGAGTAAATGGGGCAGATACCAAGCCTAGGAGGCTATATAGCAGAATGGTAATGGGAGCCGGATGATATATTGGAGGAAGGCTGGGGGGCACATAAAAAATGACGTATCTACGCAAACACGGCGATTTATTCTATGTCATAATTAGGAGGTCGTGATATCTGAGCTGGAACTCATGCACTAGCTGTTGAGACTGTAATTGCAAACTCGTAACCAACAACTTGACCTCTTTAAGTAGATGCCTTCCATGATATTAGAATCTAGTAGAATATAGGTGCAATGGCATAAAACAGCTGTAGACCATCAAATATTGAGTATAACCTATAACTTATCTATCTACCTAGGTCTAAGTTAAATAATGGAGTGTTGTACAAACGTCCCCTATGCGCTGCTATCTCGACCATCTTCTAAATCCAATATCCGCATAACAGTTTTACATATGGCTATTTTTCTTTCCCTTCTTAGACTCACAAAACTCACACGATCTAGTCTAAAATCAACTTTATATAATTCGTATTATAGAATACGAATTACCTGCGTAAATACGTAATATCAGGCAACCCTTTACGAGTTCATTCCTCATCTCTTTTCAGATAATATGTAGACGATTAGGTAGGTAGAACGGGTGCTTTTTGCTATGCTTTTATACTCAGCCCTCCTTGTAACCCTATAGCAGACAGGGCAAAAAATGTGTGTTAGTAGCATGAATCCTGTAGAAGTTGTGAGGTTGCATAGGATTTCGGTCAACATGTAAATAATTAGATTCGGTCTCTTTCCGTGTTAAACATTCCTACATAACCAAGTTCGTTTACCTTTCTAATGCTCGTTGAATAAACACACACAAAGTGCTGAGAAGCTATCTAGTCTAGTATGCCGACTGTCTATCCTAAACACTCATCACTGGCTAGCCGGCTGACCAGTATGTCCTGCTATCCCTATAAGTGCTGCACACTGTTATTCTACCGAATCAGCTATCAAGCAGAATGTCACTCAGTTTACGGTATCGTTATAACACCGAACGTAGGGTATGAGCTAAATATGTGAATTAGAAGGAAGTTGACCTGTCGGGTGACGGGGAAAGGAAATGATGTAGGTAGTAGTATGAATCGATCAAAAGAAGTAACGAGATGATGCCAAGTCCTTCGCCTTATTAGTGAGCATACATGATGGTGAGTGGTACAACGGATGGGGACAACGCGTCACACCCGAGGCCTGCCCACCCCTAGATTCTACATTGGTTTCAACTAACGCCATTCCTCCCACACCCCGTGGGGGGGGGGGGGGGGGGGGGGGGGGGGGGGGGGGGGGGGGCGGGGGGGGGGGGGGGGGGGGGGGGGGGGGGGGT
>MU394051.1:1142470-1165639 GCA_022578605.1 Camillea tinctor
ACGGTTTGGGCCAACCCGTCACCCCCCCGGCCCGCCCACCCCCAATTTCTAAATTGGTTTCAACAAAACCCACTCCCCCCCCCCCCCCTAAACCCCCCCCCCCCCCCCCCCCCCTTACATAGGTACTTATTTAATATATGTTTGTGGCTTCGGTTCTTGATTCTCCCGAGCCTTCTTATGCCCGTCCCCTCCTCCCTCCGGTAAGTAAGCAAAAGGGCTAGGTTAGGTGACTAATACTAGTCCTACACAACGTAATCCCCCTTTTCTCACCTAACCCGTGTAACCAGAAAACAGGAACCGAGAAGAACTATTATGGAGATGTGGTGATGAGTTCGGGACATTCGCCGGCGACCTGTGACGCGGTCTTTCCTCCGCTTATTCACATACACTTCTTATCTGCCCACTTATACACTCACCAAGCACTCCGCCTTTCCCCCCTTAGAGTCCCCGAACCGACCCACAACTGTTCTCGCCTCCGAGGACTCGTATTGCAGTAGACTATTAGAATTATCTCCCTAAAAGGAACCCCGTTCCTTGATAAAACTCCGACCCGGTGATAAGTGGAAAAGGGGGGTTGATGGTGGGATAATGGGGGGGGAGAGTTCCACCCCCATATTTCGTCAGCTTTGACTCCACCACACTAGGGGCGGGCAAGCGGACTGTGGGCGGGTGTGCATTGCCTACTAGAAAGAAAAAGCATGTATATATGTACCTAAACATAAATATCGGAGCATTTCAGCGGGCTGGCTGAGTCATGTCGACTTACCTAAGAGGAAGGCCCGAAAACATCACCGAAAATAGCTGTAGGTACTCCGTACGTAGATATGAGTAGGGGGGAACCCTGAAAGGAAAAGAGGTGGAGCGAGCATACTAATAATCTATGATGAGATTAGTATCTAGATAGGATAAGAGAAGAGAAGGAAGAAAACCTAAAAAAGAAAAGGGGGGAGGGGGAGGATGTGGCATGGGGATGAAGACAAAGCGAATTAGGTAATAGGGATACTAAGAGAGAGCGAGAAATTGCTTCCTCATTATGCGTGTGGAATAGTAATGTAATGGTGCAAAGTCAACAAAGGTCATGCCACAAGGCCTTTCTCTTCCCCGCGCTCGGAGGGGATTCATTATCATATCATATGTGCATTCCTTGACCATGGCATCTTCCGGGCGAGTCGAAACAAAGCAGAAGGTCAAGACAAAGGGAAGAGATCAGAAAAAAGATCACGTAAAGAATAGAAAGCGTAAGACCAATGGGATAATGCAACATGTAAAAACCCCAGCTGGCAGAAACCAATCAACTAGTGTTGTTCCTGTGAGCAGGGTCCTTTTTGGGTATACAAAATGCATGATATATGATGAAACAAGCACAAACAGAAATATAGGCAATCCCTTCCAATAGCAGGTAAGGTATCTGAGAGCGATTCGCATTGTATATTCAACCGCACCACCGATTAGGCAGTTCCAAAAAAAATATCATCAAGTAGTTGCTAGTAACCCTCCTAAAAAAATCGACAAAAGCCAACCCAGAGTTGAGATAGATAAACATGAAACTGAGATGAAATGTTGAGGGAAAATATATATGTATACATCCTATGCAAAAAAAAACCAGTCGCCAATAACATATATGTGTGTTTCTGTCTTTCTTTCTGTTGTAAACGTATGTGTCTGTAGCTGTAGATTTGATTCCACCCGCCTTAATGCGCCGGCCCTGAATGTTCGCTAGCATGCAAGAAGTTTAGAAGCATGAGATGAAAAGGAAAGGAACCAGAAACCATAAAACATATACCAACATAAATAACATGTTCCGCCGCCGCTTTCTTTCCCTAAAAAAAACTAAAACTTTTCCTTCCTCTATCTATACGCTCTCTCTCTCTCTCTCTCTCTCTTGTCTTGATGAAGTAAGGGGAATTGAGACGGGCAGCTCGGCTGACCGGGCAACCTGAGATGACATCCCCCATAGACTACCTAACGTATGAAATAAAATCATCCATAGCACCGATGCGAGCCCGGCCCCACAATACCGGAAGCCGACAGCTGCGGAAGGACGAGTTGGAAACATGTTGCCGTTTTCTTTTTCGGTTATCCGGACGACGTTTCGCCAATATCCCCATAATGGCGTCCGAGCGTGTTTTGAAACAAGACATACAATGTCGATCGTCGATCGTGTCCGTGGTCGGAGTACGTGAAAGAAAACATGCAAAAAAACAAAAAACAAAAAAACTAGACACCAATGAGGGAGACCTTCCACAATTCTAGAACCGAACTGCATACCATCACACTGAACAGTGCCGATCACATGCAGGAGAAGGTTTGTAGATCTGGTGGTTTTTCCCTCTTTTTCTTTTCTTGGCCCGCCGTGAAAGGGGCAAAAAACATAGTATTATCTCGTTGGACCTGGGCGGAACACCCCGCATGTCGCGATGTAACAGAGTGTTTCAGTCCAGACCCCGAAGATGCACAATCCTTCTTCTGCCGCACTGTTTGGTTGATGTCTGCTAGAACATCACCTCGATTGATCCAATGCGGGGAAAATCGCCGAATCTCACATCATCAGTACTGGTAGTAGCCGTCAGCGACCAACTACCGGGGTCACCAATTCGATGCTTTTGGGCCGCGAATAGGCATCTGGCCGCCTCGACGGCAATGGCCGATCTGAGGTGACACCGGTAGAAGTATAACCATAACCAGAAGTCGGGTAACCGCCATCATACGTCGAAGAGTAGAAATTTGGTTTCGTGTACGAGGTGCTGGGGCTGGCGGCAGCGCTCCTGGTGAAGGGCCAGATGGTGGCATTGGCTGAAGTAGGAGAAGGCGGGCTCGGAGGTCGTGCACTCAACGACCTCAGAGCTGAGACGGCACTGGTGTAATTGGCACTTGTCGGTGTGGTCGGTGGTGACCAGTAGGTCGAGTTGGGGCGAGAAGGTGAAGCACGTGGGACGATGTCTCGGGGTTCTGGATGGCCAGCCGAGTAGAAGGGTAAATTACCCCCGAACATGTCGTGCCCCGTAAGTGAATGGCGTGAAGACGATGATGACGTTACCGCACTTACGCTCTGGTCATGCTTGCGACACCTAGCTCTGCGAGTTAGCTTGTACCCTTTGATTGGCGAGGCCAGGGGGGAGGGGAGAAGGGGGGGGCCAATGGCTTACGCCTCAGAGCAGTAGAGGATTCTCGCGTCCTGCGGAATGAATTGCTTTTCGCAGGTCATGCTACGGAGGTAACCAGTTAGCCAACAGGTCAAACACAACATCAGGAACGTAAGACATGCAAAAGCAAAAAAGGTACAGCATCATATCCGTCAGGTGACAGATGACGCAGCCTCCTCTCCCCTCCCCCCACGGATAGGGACTTAATGGAGTAACCCGTGCGAGGCCGGGGCGGTAATCGGTAGGAGGAAGAAAAGGGGGGGTTCGGCAGAGCACACATACCAAAATTGCGGGAAGCTCTCTCGCTCGTCCTCCCATCCGCGCTCCTCTTCCCACTCCCTCTCGCGGTCTCGCGGGTTCTTGCCTAGCTTCTGCATTGCCTGGGGAGTGGCCCTCCTCGAGAGGGTCTGCGGCCGCCGCGGCCTCGAGAGGTCCGAATTGTTGACGGCCTTGCGGACATCGGTCATGGAGGTGTTAGTTGAACCATGGCCAGACTTGCGACGACTGTGGTGCATTGAGACTGTTTTGTGATTGGTTTATGTGAGGTGAGATTTAGACCGGATCCTCCAGCTCGGAAGGTGTAGCGTGGTTGGTTGAATTTGGTTGAATTGGCCTGGTAGGATTGGTAGGTAGGGGTCCAGTTCCAGTTCCAGTACAGTTCCAAGCTGTTGTCGAGAGGGGTTGAAAGGCGGGGGGTTACCGTTTCCTGTAAGTTCGGGAAAGGGTTGCTTTAATTACCACAAAGCTGCTGCTGCTGCTGCACAATTTCGAACCTTGCAGCGATCTCGTGTGGGTAGAACAAGAGCAGTACGTCAGGCACAATGACGATGTTGATGGCCGGTCGTGATAATGATGGTGGTAGTAGTCGTGAACCCTGAAAGTCTTGAGCCGTAAACCGTGAGAGGTGGTGGCGAAAGTGCAATCCAAGATTTCCTTCTTTTCTTTTTCTCGTCTCTCTCTTCCCTTCTCTTATTTGTTTTTTTTTCTTCTCTTTCCTCCCTACCCTCTTCTGACGTATGTCGCTGTTATTGTTGTTGTTTTCCCTCTCACTCTCACTTTCACTCTTACTCTCTCTTTAGAATTCAACCAAGTAAGTAGTAGGTGTGCAGCAACAATTTGAATGTAATACCAAATGTGATGTGGTTGATCGATTGGTTGGTTGGTTGTTTGTTTGACTGGTCTGCCTGGCTGAGTGGATGGATGAATGGATGGATGGGATGCTTTTAATATTTTTATACCACCACCCAGTTTAGATAGATACGACTTAGTTCCCCGTAATTCAATGTTGGTGCCAGAGACGGAGAGAGCCTGGTTTTGCGAGATACGATTTGTGTGTGTGTGTGTGTGTGTGTGTGTGCTCGGTGCAAATGCAGTGTTCCGTAATATGACGGTATAGACAACGTGTTTGTGGCCCTGTAAGTCGGGATCTAGGGTTAAGCTGCTCTGGGAAAAAGAAAAGAAAAGAAAAAAAAATCTCTCTCTCTCTCCCCTAAATCCAGATCAAGAGATCCTAAATGCTCAAGAAGCTATATGCAGTATGCAGCACCCTATGCAGTACCTATGCAGCAATGTAGGTCTAATGAGGTCCGTTACGTGTTGGCGATGACAAAGACTGTGGAGGTACCAAGTACAAGTATGGTAGTGCGATGGTGGAGATGCTTTGGTGTGTAACAGGTAGATAATGTGTTGAGTTGCTGGAGTCGCTTATTAGTCGGCATATGTATTATCTCGAGTAATGGAAACTGGCAGTGTGACCCAGGACAAGTGACAAGTCCAGTAGTATAGTGTATAGCACAGGACGGAACAGTTTGTGATTGTGATTTGTGTAGTAGCACGGTAATGTGATATTGTAGGGGGGGGAAGGCAGGGGTAATAAGAAGTCTGAGCAGATGGGATGAGCGAATGAGTAATAAGTGGATATGTAAGTGAGCGAGTGAGTGTGTAAGTAGGTTTGTAAGTTGAGGTAAGTGAACGGAGTTAGATAGTTAAAAATGGATATAAGTTGATAGACGAGGAAGAGGGAAGTTTGGAGAAAGTGAAAGAGTAGAAAGAGAAAAGAGGGAAAAAAAAGAGGAGAGACAAGAAGGCAGATGATATATTATTACCTACGCAAGTTGTGCAAGTGATAGCACCTTTTCGGTTTGGTCTCTTTTTTTTTTTTAAGTGGTGTTTTCCGACTTGGGGGGTTATGTCAAGGTTGCAGAGAGTATGTAAGTATGTAAGTAGGTGTCTAGGTATGTATCAATGTATTGAAAGTAGTTAACCTAGATAGTTACTGAGGTCAGTTCCCCCATACGTTTAAAAAGTACCATAGGTAGTTAGTTTAAAAGGAGTCGGATGAATAACAAAAGATTAGGGGAAAATGACGAGCGATCAGCAAAAAAATAATAATGCTAACCTAGCCAAGTGACAAGCCAGTTATGACTCTTTCTCGAGTTACAGTGTGCGGGCGTGGGTTGCGTGCGCGACTCTAATAATGCACAGGGTTCTAAAGGGTGCTTAGGCACGCCGAAAACGGAGTTGGTAGTGTACTATACGGAAATGGGGCCGCTACAACCAATCATTAATTGTATCTCACCGTCTGTCTCTCAAAAGTGGCATCCTCTCTCAGGCACGTTTATGGAAGGGGGTAAAAAAAGATTTTAGACAGGGGCACAGAATGGAAAAAATTTTCTTGTCTTTTTCTTTGACATTCTTTTTGTCCTAATACATATACTTATTTCTTACACTCTTGTCATGGGATTTGCTGAATAAGGCCTATCTGTCTCTATTAATAAACCGAGACTATGGATAGTGTTGGTGTTCGTAGACTAGTTAGGAGGTGTTCCTTTGTTGGCGGCTAGTTAAGGGAGATAACACCATTCGCACTATACCTAGAAGCGCTAGATTCAAAGCAAAACGGCTTGACCTATCGATGTACACTGCTCTGGCATAGGTTACATGCTTGTATTCCGTACCGTACATACAACAACATCAATCTGCATTTATTTAGTAGATTGTGCCACTAACCTAGTCAATTCTTCGCTTCGTACTATAACAATTCAACATTGTTAGGTACCTGGAGGGCAACCCTGAGAACAACCTTGAGAACGACAACGACACAGCACTTCTAGGCGTGCATCATAATTAATCAATTGGTACAACGTACAATTGGTACATTACCACGTAGCTAACTAAACCGGCCAACGGGGAAGGGCCAAAGCCTGACATTTGTATAATGCAAGTAACATAACGTCCGCTGCAATGTACCTGGATTTTGTGTTGTTTGGTAACATTTCTAGGCGAGTCTGCCAATAGACGATGGGAATGGTGGTGGTGCCGATAGTCGTGATGGTGTGTATAGGTACAGTATGCATGTATATAGGTTCATATATGACTTACAACGATGTATATACAATCATGTAAGTGATAGCAACATTGATGCATTCATCATCTCATTATGACCATCCAGGTTGACTTTTTTACCTTTTACAATGCAACCTAACCTAGAAGCCTCCCATGTACACTAACCTAGGTAGTATGTACCTATCTACATACCGCAATTTTTAATTTTTTTTTTACATCCATCAATTTGTCTTCAATGCAACGGGTACCATGTCAGTACATGGGAAACAGCTGCTGGTGGCCACTTGGCCAAATTATGTTCGCATCCCCCATCTATACTTTTAAATACTTACATATTACCGACTATATAATAATAATGTATAGTAATGAATACTTACGTAGGAGATATTGACTTCAATATTCCATTCATCCATTCGATTGAAAGTACTTTCTCCCTTTAGCGGGGGTTGATACTACCAGAATATGTACGTTCCTCTTCAGCCTACATAATATACATTGTATATAGTACTCTGTACATAGTATATGAATACCATACCTAAGGTTAAGGTTTTTTTTTTGGTTTTGGTTTTGGTTTGGTCTGGGTTCCCTTCTTTCTTTTGAATTTAAGCTCTTAAATGTTATCCTTCCCAACACGGATGCATTCCTGTAACGGGATTGGCTAATGCATTTGCTTTCCCCCCTTCTTTTTTTTCCCCGAACCAACCAGTTCGTTTTGACTAGGTTAAGGGTCTCCTGCAAGATTCATTAAGCACTGTTATTTGTTAAACCTCGTCGGCGTAATTCAGTCTAAAGAGAAAAAAAAAAAAAAAAGACACAGAGAGAGAGAAAAGAAGGGGTTAAGCAATGGAATGATACTTCAATTGAAATGGGACTGTCCCATCTCTTATTATCCACAATATCGAGCACGTTTTCGACATCTCCCCCAGAATCAATCTTACTCTGACCCCACGGAATGGCTTCAAGGTATTCCTGGCTTTTTCTAGTCTTGTCCCGCACCGGTTGAACCTTGCCCTGAACCAACCGAGATGTTTCCCTTAGCTTTGGACCCATCGCTGTGGCACTTTTCCTGTGATCCACCGCGGCCAACCAGCCGTCCCATTCTCCTTCCCGTGCTTCCATTTCCCCAGCTGTATGGAACTTGTTAGACTCGACGAAATTCTTCGACAAGAGCTAGTTTAAGCATACCTTACTTGCTTTATGTATGTCAAGGTATGTATATGTATGTCTGTATGTCGTCTGTATGTGTATATATGTGTGTGTGGTGTACGGAGTATTTACTTACACAAATACAGACCACAGTGTGTATATGTATATGCCATAATATACATACATGAAGCTCGAGCTCTCTCTACATAACCTACATTAGTTCGTCCGAAGTCTTTTTTATTTTATTCTTTTTATTGTCAGTATTTATTCGATATTAGTTTAATGTTGTTAATTAAACCCATTCATCCCCTCCCCCCTCTTCTGCAGCCTTCTCCCGTATAGTATCAACTCTATTCTTTATTTCTTCCCTCCTCTTCTAACAAGCTCCCGAGTCTTCCCCCCCTTCGACCTCGCTGGCCAAAAACTGCCATTGATCTACATCCCTCTTCCCCTCCTCATCCCCCTCCCTAATGGCTGACGGATTTATCTCCTGATTAACTTTGGGGTCGGCTATCTCTATATTCCCAGAGCTTTCCGTCGTCCACTGCCACCGTCCACGACCATGACCCCTGACAGCACTCCTTAACCCCTCTTCATTCCGCCCCTCTCCAGGCCCATCATTTCCCCTTTCCGTCCTAATTACACACTACTGCACTTACGGTGTTGCCAGTGCCAGTGCTCCTCTCGTGTGGGGGTTTAGTGTAAATTCTGTTTCACGTCGCATCCATCAAGCTCAAATTCTAGTAATGCAGGCGACGCAGGCCTGCAGTACGGTATCTCTTCCCCGTGCCCAGCTTGTCCTGGCGCGTGCTCCACCTTCAACTAACCCATGTTACATCATTCTGCAAAGAGACTGAGGGAAACTGTCCCATCATCTGGACTCGTCTGCTTTATATCGAACCTTGGAACATCCCGTGGTCCGGCATACCGTTTTGATATTAGCCCCGGACCAGCTCACCACACCCCACGTGGAGTTGACTGTCGCTCTCAGTTCAACCTTGGGCCTGATGAGCCAAGAGCTAGGTGCTCCGTATGTACAGATATATACGGGATATGGCATATACATATGTACATTACTGACTTACATATTGCCTACTGTAGTTACGGGGGGTAACACGGTCACGACGGCGTAACTACCGTTGGTGCGGTAGGTTAAAGCATAAACATGATGGCAAATTCGCCATTCCCCTCTTCGACTCGACAACGCGGTGTGTCGTACTAGTGTACAGCTGCGGATCGTCAGGGCTGGACCGAGTACCTAGTGCTGCAGGACGGGGCCAACTCCCCTGACTCCGGATACGATGCTACACATCATACCGCCAGAGCCTGTATTTTTTTTTTCGTACTTCTAGATCTCGACTCGAGATCCACCGAGGGAGTCTGTGAATGTTGAGGGAAAAAAGACTTTTTTTCTTCTAGAATTCTGGATTCTGGATGACTCATTAAACAAGGGGAAGGGGGAGAGAAAAAAAAGCAAAATCACTAAAAAGATCAACACCAACTATAGCGAAAGAATCCTACCCTAGCCCTCGGTCAGCTTCGGACTTTCGAGGCTTAGTATAAAGTATAGACCACCTGGATGGAACCCTGAAATCAGAGAATTTTCTGTTTCATGCAAGATAACGAACGCAAAGCGTTTCGGGTATCGACGCTGTGGCAGGACATCAGAATCACTCCTATGCCGACCTTCCTCTAGCCGCTCATCCTCTCTGAGATAAGGACATCGCCTGCAATAACGGGTCTAGGTTATATACCCTAAGCCTATCGTCTTATCCCGTCTCGCGCTTCGGCTTGGGTTGAGAACGAACCTGTCACCCGTCCATCCCCCTTCCTCTTCTCTTATGGTCCTTTTCTTTTGCTTTGCCTAGATCCCATTTCTGCAGGTACCCCGGTCTCCTGTGTGGGACTACGACTACATAGCTTATCAGGAAAGACACCATAAGACGCCATGCCTTGGTCACTGGAAATCCTCGAGTGCGCTTACAGTCCAATCAGAGCAAGTATCCGGCTTGGGGTATGGTAGATCAGGCCCCCGACAGCCGAGCAGGTGATTTGCTTTAAGTAGCAGTTGGCTATCTAGCCCATCCCGTCACTCGCAGACATTGCCATAGTAATTAAGTCAGATATCAGAATGTGAATCTCATAGCTACCAAAGTCACACAGAGATCTGATGGCCTGCGGGTTCGGTTCGTACGAGTCGTATGTGCCGTGGTTGCATCTGAATCCCGATATGGTTGCGAACGCATAGCTATAGCGACGTGGACTATGAGCATATACACTTACATGCCGTTGCGGCATCGGTGCTGACAAGTCCATCCATCACTTTATTTTTATTTTTTATGTTTCCCTTGTAATGCGTTCCCGCAGGCGCAGGACGATCGCATAGATTGGCGGAATAGTCTATCCTATAGTATTCTGCAGCGTGGTCAATGGACGGTGGGCGATGACATCTTCACTCATCGACGCGTGCTATTCGCAATTTGATGCCAAACTTGCGCTTTTGACAATTGCGCCAGCCCTCGAAACCTAACACACACCGCTCAGGCTTCCTTACGCAAATTCCTCTGCGCGGCTCGTCTTGGCCACCAATCAGAACTGGCTCGAGAGGTCTTGGTTGGTATACGGGGTAAACGAGGCTGGTGTAGATCTCCGCGGCTCTGGCTCTATCGTCATCCGTTGCTTATTAGACGTAAGCGAAAGGACCCTTCGTCTCATTCACCCATTGCCCTCTAAAGTCTCATCATTACTCGTCTCGGTTATTCATCGACCAACCGCCTCCTCAGAACTACAACCTGACGATATATATTGTTCCAAGGTATTGAGTCAGCCCGCAGGAAGGAGGGAAAAGTTGCCAGGCACCTGAGAACGACCATGGGCTCCGACTCCGCTTGTTGAGCAATCGCTTGAGCCATCGATACCTTGCTTCACCTTGCATCTCTTTCGCCATCCCTTACTTCTCTTTGTTTCCCGGCTGCTGCTGCCACTTCTTCAGCATATGTAGATCCTTGACGGAATCGGTATAGTAGTGTAGCTGATGACTTCGAAGCAACTTGCTTAATCAAGCGCGGTACCCAATACTCTCCGCCCTGCCGCCTCTCTCTCTCTCCCCCTCTTACTACATCACACTTAGACTGGCCGTCCTCCTCCCCCAATCGGAAAATTCCAAATCGGGGGCCTATGCGTGTACCCATTGCCTATCGTGACACAAAAGCCACGAAGTTTCACAGCGGATCGTGAGAGAGAAAACACAAAGAAAAATGGAAGTAAAACAAGGAGGCCGTTTACATACATACACCAATGCTAAGGAAGCATTCGGCTCCCGGTGTGAAGGGGGGAAAACTTGTCATCGGTCAGGTTTGCTGCGTGGCCTCTGTGCCAGTGCGTATATATAGGTATGCATGGTATGATACATGTGTGGGTGTATAACAATGTATATTAGGTAGGTGTGTGTAAGTAAATGTATGTACGTGGTCGTTGTCTTTCTCGTCATGTCGTGTCACGCCGCGGGTTCACGGTCTGCCTGTCTGTCCGTCTGCGGAAACCCATTTCGCTCGCCTCGCTCCGATTTAAAAGAGCCCGAAACGAAGGAAGCAAGAAACCTAAAGATGCCGTGCCACCGACTAAAAAGCCGCTGGTGACATATATGTAAGTGTCATGGCTACCTCTTATATATATTTATTTATCTAGTTATCTATACCCATTTACATGTCCGTCAGTTTGTCTTGGCTGGCTGGTAGTGGTGGTGATCTATCTACCTACCTATGTTTCTCTATCTCTCTGCATCCACCGGCATGCGGCGCACATACACATACGCATACACATAACGCATATGTAATGCGTAATGTGGGCAACCAGCTTGTCTCTCTCTTATCTTACCTAGCGCACATGGTACATAAGTTATATCCAATGCAAACTTATCTAAACTTGTCCTCCAATATAGGTTATAGGTTCGTACACACAAGCACGCACGTTCAATATAACCAACCTACCTAACCTACGTACAAACGCTCATACATACATAGTTACGCCCACATATATGCACTTCTTCAGAGACACACACGTAGTCTAACGCGGTGTCTCCGGTTCAAAAACATGTAGGTTCGATCTTCGATCGTTCGTTCGCTTTTCCATGCTGTCCAGCCTCCTTTTCCTATAGTGCCCTCATCCGTTTTTTCCCACTTCCGCATTGCAGGTAATCACCATCCCCAGTAATTCGCCCATCCCCTTTTGAGTAACATGGCACACCGGGGAAATGGGGAAAAGGGGGGGAGAAGCTCTATAGATATCTATACTGTTCTTTTTCTTTCCTTTTTTTGATTACTTCTTTTGCTTTTTTCTTTCTTTTCCTGCCCCAAGCAGAAATATTGCTTCTTCCCGCATCTTTAGTGCGACCTTGTCTAATTGACCGGCAGTGATGCTTGGGATACCAAATGGATTAACTCCTTTTACGAGCTAGGTACGTTACAATCTAGAGCGGCTAAGAAATGTGGATATCATGTATATGTATACGCCAGGTAGGTCAGGATAGTCAAGTATGGAGTATTCAGGAGACATGGAAATCCGTAGCGACATGTGGTGAGCGGACGGTGGAGGGTGGCAAGACAATACACGGCTCGGTCTTTCATTTTCGTTACTCCAGGCTGTAAAAGCAACAAAGTCTACGTAAAAGGGGGAGGCAGGTATGAAATAGTGATAGTTGTAGTACTATGTCGTATAGAATGAATATTGGCATGTGCCAGTAAGTAGTAAGAGGTGAAGATTACATATCTTATCTCTTCTATAGGAGAAAATCGGACGACGATCTAAGAGAGTGGATAAGGGGAAGGAACTGAAGTTTCCCTCTATACTTAATCTATGTCTCAGAGGGGCGCACACGTAGCTCATGGAATAAAAGGAGACCGGGGAAAACAACAACAGCACGAAGTGGTATCCAAAGCGGGCAGGTGAACGAAGTCATGTAGGCAAGACGTACTTGACAAGAAAACAATCCTCCTCCTCCTCCTTCAACAACAATGGCGACAAAAACCGACAATCGATAATCGGTTGATACTATACAACCCCTAATACTTACATACTTAGGAGCCTTCCGGGTAACACAGCGTATAACCACGTTTATTGTTTACCTATCTGCCTACCTGACCTAACCTAACTTAGGTATCTACCCTGCTTCACCAAGCAAGCCTTTCCTCTCGCCCCAACCTATTCCATCCCTTACATCCGAACTAACGATGTAGTCACATGGTCATAGTAGTGCTTATGTACATAGACTAGGTATGTGAGTTCTTATCTCCGTGGCGGGTGAATAAGTAAACGCCCTCTGGCCCTGACTTTTCTTCTTCTTTTACTTATTGCTTTTCTACGTCACTCGGTGAAGAGAGAGAGAGAGAAAACCAACATTCCACGAGCTAAGTTTGCTTCGTAGCTGCAGAGTCTTTTTAGGACCCTCTCCCAGCCCGCTCCCTTACCATGAGTCACGAATTTAAAATACATAGGAAGATTCGTTACAGGAAGGGGAAATATATTGGGTGAAATAGCTAAGTATGCATTATGCGCGTGGTTTCTGCTTTCGGCTGACGAGGTTGGTGAACTATTCGTTTGCCATGAGGGATGGAGGAACACGAGATACTTAGCTACGATGATTGATTGTGCCATTGAATGTGTATTAACAAATAAATCATTCCTAGGTATTTGTTACAAAATATATGATACTTATTCTATATTCGTATCCCCCCTTTTTGTTCACTTGAGCTGCCTAGGGAATCCCTGTCTCTTCCTGACCCTCGTATATCGAATTTGCCGAGCTCCGCATTCTACCTAGTTACAAGTGGATTATAAGAATAAGAAAGAGAAAGGAAAAAGAAAATGCAATTATATAATTGGTCCTCAAAGAGAGGTTTCCCTAAATGCAGTTTTCCCCGTCATGTCGTTGAAATATTCGACAACCCCCTATTTCTGATTATTAACACACATCCCGTCATTGGCTCTGTGCCTTTTTTTTATACGTCCCAATAATACCTAACTGAAAATCAAGCCTCCCTCCCCTCCCTTTAGATCTCTACCTGAACGCCCAAGTAGGCTTGAAGCCGTAAACACACGCCGTTGCGTAACTCATCCTTTTTCATAAATATGGGAGGAAATTCCTGTCCGCGTGGCACACAGAATCGAGTTTTTCTCACCATTCCTAATCCTCGCAGCCGTATTACGTGAAATCAGGGCTTTATTTCAAGGGTGGTAGAATGTCTCGTGCCTGCTAGAATCTGTAGCTCCCGTTGTCTCGGTGTCAGTTCCCAGCTCCGAGGGACCAAACCCGGCACTCGCATACCTATCATCAGATACCGGTCTTGCTGAGGCAGTTGTCGGACTGGGTGCGATATCCTGTATTGGGCTATTCGGGTGTGAGATTGGCCATGATCCGTGGTCGTTTTTATTAACGCCACCAGGGCTCTGAGGCGAGACGGGTGCTTCTACGGGTGCTTCTCGTGGTATCCCATCGAGCTCGACTGGCTGTGCTGGAATAGGTGGAATATTATCTGGATGTCGTGGAAATGAGGAAGGTTCGTAGGGTGAGACTGGTGTGTGATGCGAAGGTGAGCTGTATGGTGTCCACTCACCACCCGCCTCTGATGTGTATGTATGTGGCATAGATCCTGGAGTGCCTGGGTGTTGTTGATACCATCTTCTCCGGTGGCGCCGAATGAACCAGCAACAGCCGACTAGAGCCATTATTAAGGCTGCGGCACTGCCGACTGCAATCCCAGCTATCGCACCACTAGACAACGCTGCGCCCGAGGACATTCCCGTTGCACCAGGGACTGAACGAGTTGGTGTCCGAGTCGCCACGGTAAATTTCCTACTTAGATACACACTTAGATCGGGTTGATCGAAGCCCCCGTCAGGGGTCGTCTTGGTTGCTCCACCCTCAGGACCGCCCCCGATTGCATCAATTATCTCTTCCGGCACCACATAGCTAGTGACATTTGGCTGATACAGATACCATTGCGCACCTTGAGGGTTTTGTTTGCCAAGGTCAAGGTTATGGCTCCCCCACTGTTGCGGGACATCGCACGTCGTGTCATCGAGGGGGAAGGTGCCTCCCATAACGATCATCTGTGCGTTATCAATGACATTACAGGTTAACGTATTATGTGGGTATTGGTTTGTATTAGCATCCTCAGGGTAGAACTTGATCCATGTAAACGAGGGAAGTGACAAGATATAGACATCATCGAAACCGGCAGTAGACGGGGGCATGCCTCGACCTCCGTAAAGATAGCTTGTTATCGTCAGCTCTATGTTCGTAGACGAGTGTGCGTAGAAGAAGCGCATAGATTTGAATTCCCTACATGTTGTAGCTTGATTGGTCTGAAGCCCAGGTTGCTCCAGCACAAAACCGACTTCTCATTTCCGGTATGTCACCGGATGCTGTTTGATGATACCAGCGCGAGCTAAGAATATCGTAAACGAATCTGCTACATATTAGATTTCCGTTCCTTAAGTTTTGGTGCTGATATACAGTTTCCCTGTTTGCGGTTGTAGTCCACCACTAGCAGGGAAAATCGAGGGGAGAAGTTCTCAACATACTATTATCAAGTTAGTGGAGACCAGAAAATAAGAATACCCGGGAAGGAGGGAGGGTTTGTAGGCTTTAGATGGTAGATGGGGCCGGAATATTCATATACTAACCATTTGCTCCATTGGCTGTCCTACTACACTCCCGTTTCCTGGATCCTGCACACCTCCGAAGTAGATTAACATTCCACCATCACTGGCAGGAATATAAACCATCGCCCCTTCTGCTCTGCCAATGTTGTCCGGGCCCGTGTTGTTGCTCCATATCATCTCATCCATGGTATATTTGATGATACCGTTCGTTGCCGTCCGGCCGCCCGTCCACCCGGGTTGGGAGTTGTTACTGACCCATCCACCATAGTAATATGCTTCTCCTGTTGCTGATATGGATACGCTGGCTCCATATGAAACAGCGTAAAAGCCATCAGGGGTGCCTCCCAAGTTCTCCCAGTAATTATTCAACACATCGTAAGTATAAAGAGTAAAATCGTTCGGCTGTTCCTGGTAGTACTCGCCCCCGAACAGATAAATTTTCTTGTTTACGTCGTCTGCCCATAGAGCACCACCATTCACGCTGGGAATAGAATCATTTTTCGACAGGTTGGCGTATAGCTGCGGCATCCCGGCATTGCCGGGGTGATCCAGGTCTTGATATGCCAGCCATGTATCTTTTGAATCGCAAGTCAGTCTTCGTTTTCCTCTACCAGGACCGCGAATTGGGAGGAATGAAGCTATAGCATACTCGTGTAATTCGTCGGGTTACTCGTCAACGGATTCCAGTTGATAAAACCACCGTCAATATAAAGCTTGCGGTCAATGAGCGCCGTCTGGTGGCCAAACCTCCTACAAAAGTCCGTCACAGGGTTCCTCTGCGCAATGCATTTCTCTGACAAGCTTAACAACACTACAATAGCATAGAGCATACGCAGATAGTTTGCAAAGGAAAGACACGTAGCGGTGGAGCTCCTCCGCATTTCTTTGAACCAGAGTCGGCTCGGCAGCATAAAGAGAAGTGCCATTATAATACTCGACGGGCGTTGATCATAATGGCGACTCTTGGTGAACAAGGTGACGCGATAAATTCATCCAAGGCCTTGAACACGATGTGAGATGGAGTCTCAGATGATGGGCGAAAGACGGAAGAGGTAACACAGACGAACGAAGATGGTCGAGGCACCCACACGGTGACCTACCGGCAAACAAGAACTCATTACCTTTCCAACGGGTTTCGGGACACTCCATTGTGGCGTCAAATGGTCCGAAATACTGGGCTGATGACTGGGGCTAGCTTAGGCCTTACCGTAAATCTTGCTCGTATTGTATTGATTCGAGTTCGTAAGAATAACAGACGGTTCCCTTCAGCCACTTTGATTGGCAGGCCGTGCGATTCGTCTCGAAGCACAGCCGGATAACTCCTACGAGTAAGTTCAATGTTGTCAGACAACGCACTAACCACCACTTGGTCTACCTTGGCTTGTGAGCTGTCTGTGTGGTTGCTAATCAAACCAGATTCGGAGAATAATGGGGCTTAACCATCAAGGCGTCAACGGAGTAAGACCTAAAGTAAAGTTCATCCCATCAACGATCGCCTTTTCCCCCCAAAGCCAATGCAAAGGTCTTGGGTGTAGAACCAATTGGAACACTTTGGGCTTCAGCTGCTCCTGACTGAGGAGACACTGGAGGTTGGAGGCTGGAATGATCGAGAAGACCCCTGTCGAATACTTGCTTTTTGATGACATCTAGACCCCTGCAGATTTCTTTTGAATGCCGAAGACGAGGTATGTAGTAGTGTATGTAAATAGTATAGTAGCAGAGTAGGTAAGGCTGAAAACTACACCTCCTCCTGGATCTAAAAGGGATTTGTGGAGCGGAATGTCCACCATATCCACAGCGTACTACTTCATACATTTTCTTAAGAAAACTACTTCAGATGTCCTAAGCCTATCCTTAAAACTTAGCTCTCCGCAGGTCATGTCAAGGTGATCTATGAGATTCCACAACACCCTAGGACCAATCATGTTAAGCCGTTTATGGCTGGTAGATATGATGAACATTCCGCCCCACAAATCCCTTTTAGATCCAGGAGGAGGTGTAGTGTAAATTAAAGACCGCAGCCAAGTACCAATGCGACCATGGGTATACGTATGCGCGAACAGAGGCTATCTCAAGTTCTACCAGCTCAAGAGCTAATGAAGTCAGCTTCGGGCTTCCAAGGGTTATTTGCAGTCAATACAGTAAGTAGTAGGTACCCCATGGCTCTTCCGTTGACTGGTCCTGGGGGAGTCGTTGAAAAGGGACTACCTCTCATGTAAATAACCCTTGCAGGGCCAGCAATGTTTCTTGAACCGTCTTTTTCTTAAAAGCCTCAACAATCTTCCTCCGGTCTTGCTTATCTGATTGAACACCAGTTATACGCTGTGGAGGGTGTTCATATGGCCTCTTTGACTGATCTGCGAATTGAAGGATGGACTTCATGTCAAGTTGATAATCTTCATGATACTGGCCGGTAGCAACCGTAAAGTCCTTGGAGTGGATCAACTCTCTGGTGCCATCGCTATTATTGATGGCAAATTCAACAGCTCGAATAAAAGCCATCTCTCTGTCCGCCTCTGCGCAGTCATCGTGGCCACCATTGTGCATCTCTACTTGCTGCCATTCATACCACATTGTACGGAAAGCTCCCATCTGAGCGAGACATTCGAAATATATTAGGTAACATTCATCAGCGGGGTCGGTGACCAGATCGCGAAGAGACGGCTGCAGCAAGCCTGGCTCTAAATCTCGGCCAGTAAGAAGACTAAAAATTGCTAGGTATCGACTAAGGTCATCGTTGTGCGCAGGGTTAGTATTCCCGTTCCCAGTCTGATTAGGGGTCACAAATGATCGCAACGTCTTGAGTATTTGAATGGTCATGGAGGCCGGGAGCTTATGGCCAGCCTTTAGGAGAATCTTCAGGTGCATCTGGACTGTTTCGAAAGCACAAAGCTGCAGTGATAGTTCTATGCCGTACTGAGAGAGTTCGACAGGGATCTGCTGAATCTGGCGGCTGATGGTTATTGTTAAATCATTGAGAAACGAGAGTAGGTGTGTAGGCGGAACATGGTCTAGCCCATCTTTGCAGACATGCACTATAGTAGCAGCCGATCCAGAGACAAGAAGACAACCTTCCGGTGTTTGCGTGAGCCTGCCCGTCAACCTTTTGAGCTCTGGCAGGCTCAGACACCTCCTGAGGGCATTTTTAATTGATAGTTCAACGTTCGACTTTCGTGGCCACACCCGGGCTATTCTCTGTTTTGTTTTCATATATTCGATTACACCGTATGCATTATTCCTCACGGTATGAGGGATCCCGTTTTGATCAAGTATATACTCGTAAATATGCTCGATTGGGGAGTTCGAGTCGGGTTTGGGGGCGGGTCTAGGGCCCGCAGTTATGGGTTTCGACGGCACGTCAAGAAGCGTGGCAGTGAGGATATCATGATCAGAAATATGCCAGGGATTGAACTTTTGGGCAATTGTCGCTTGAAAAGCTCTGTCGTATCGTCTAGACAAATTTTCAAACTCTGCAACACGTATCTTCAATGGATACATTTGGTAGTTTTTGACCCTCCAGGCGGACATAGGCACGCCATCAAGCTCTTCGTCGTAGGGGCGCACATATGGGCTCCCCTCAGCATCGAGGTCCAGTAGAAGCGTCGAGGCCTGGAAAGGAGGTAGCACTCGCTTTCGCATTGGAACTGCCTTGCTATTGTACCAGAAAGGGGGAAGTTTATGCTTATATCGTACTTGGGGATCCCATGGTGTTTTTGCCTGGAGCTTCTGGACAAGCCCCGGGCTGGCCAACCGTTGCATCTCTAGAAAAACGAACGTGTTTGGGAAGGGGACATTTGGGGTAGATGAATTCAAGTTGTTGCCATCACGAATAAGTAATAAGCAGAGCAACACTGCAGATGCAGATGAGAAGGGTGGGATTAAAACAGGCAGCGAATCAATTGTTTGGAGTTTAGAGGAATATGGTACACGGGAAAAGAAGGAGAGGAAAAAGAAAAAGAAGAAAAAAACATGATGTAGCATTGTAGTATTACATACATACCTGGTTACATATGTACCTACCTACTTTACCCTCCTCATCTGTGCACAGAAGAAACCACCTTGGGAACCGGTAACCTGACTGCCTGCTGTGCCTGCCAACTTGGAGAAATATGTAGCAACCCTGGGAAGTTCAGTTGCATCTTCCCCAACTTCCTAAACTTCCTGGGGTAGCTTAGCGCCGGGAAGAATACTGGTTAATTGGGGCAATGGGGCGAGATCACACGAGCTAAAACGGCCGATCCCGCCTAACTTTAAGAGGCATAGAAAGAGGTTTTTTGGAGTGGATTTCCCTGGAAGAGGATTAATAATCTACCGAAGTTGTACCAGTTCAAGTTGTACTGAGCACTGTCACCATGATGCCCAGTTGACAAACACCTGTAAGCTAATCTATGACAGCTGCGAAACTGCCTCATCATTATCATACCGTCGACCTGGTTTTCCCATTAGATAACCTACCTAAGGTACCTAGTATCGAACACCCATCCTCCAACATCTGCACAACAAACCACACCATTCTATTCACTATAAAAATCCCCAAACTGAGAAGAAATGCCTCCAAGGAAGAGAAAGATAGCGGCGGCTTCCAAGGCAAAGGCAAAGGCGAAGGCGAAGGCAGAAACAGAAGTAGGAGTGGAAGTGGAAGTGGAAGCGGAACCAGACAAAATAGAAGACCCCCCGGCTTCAACAGAAACACCAACCCAACCAACTCCAGATAACGACGCTAAGACCGCTCCAAACGAGGAAGAAATAGAGCAGGAAGCGAAGCCGGCACAAAAAGAAGTGGTAGAAAAAGCACCGCCAAACGCTGGAGAGAATGCAGCCGACAAGGCCAAGGAACGAATGGCACGATTCCGCGCTCTCCAGGCCCGCGCCAAAACATCATCAGACCAGAACCTGCAGGAGGTAACCAAGGAGTCGCAGCGGCTCGCGACCGATCCCACTGCTCTGACGGCGCTGCACCGGCGGCGCGACATTGCCGCGCACAAGCTGCTGAAGGCGGAGACGGAGGAAGGGGGCGAGGACTTCGAGCGCAAGCGGGCGTGGGACTGGACGGCGGAGGAGAGCGAGCAGTGGGACCGGCGCGTCAAGAAGCGGGCGGTGCACCGCGACAACAACGCCTTCCAGGACTACCGGGCCGAGAGCAACAAGGTGTACAAGCGGCAGCTGCGCGACAACCTGGCCCCCGACCTCGAGCGCTACGAGCGGGACAAGATGGCCGCCATCGAGCGGGCCGCCGCGTCGGGCGGGCTCGAGATCATCGAGACCGAGACGGGCGAGCTCATCGCCGTCGACAAGGACGGCAGCTTCTACTCCACCGCCGAGTCCACCTCCTTCGCCGACAACAAGCCCGACCGCGCCGCCGTCGACCGCCTCGTCGGCGACCTGAAGAAGGCCGAGGAGACGCGCCTGCGCAAGCGGAGGGAGAGGATGGCCCAGAACGGCGACGACGCCGACGTCACGTACATCAACGAGAAGAACAAGCAGTTCAACCAGAAGCTGGCGAGGTTCTACAACAAGTACACGGCCGAGATCAGGGACAGCTTTGAGCGCGGCACTATGGTATAGAGGAGAGCATACGGAGAAGATGCGGGAAGGGGGTCGGTGACGGGATCGGCATCGGGTTAGCAACGGTCGGGAGGTAATAGCAAACATCACGGTGATTATACATTTTTTGAAATGGGAATCATAGATTACAGACGCATCTTTTCCCCGGCGGTTTTCTTTCTCTGTTCTTTTTTTTTAATTATGGAGTTGGTGACTATGGTACAGTCTATAGGATGCATTGATACAAAAATTTCCTTCGATTTTCTCCACTTTCCGTGTCTACCTCTAAAGCATGTTTTTCCTCCACGATTTATTAGCGAGCTCTTCTATCTCGGGCACTTCGACCGGTCCCCTAACAGACTGGTCGCCCAGTGCCTCAACCACCGCCTCTGCCACGGTGTCCGCCTTGAGGGGCTTGGCGCCAGCGGCACCCAGGAAATTGCTAAACAGGCCGCGCGTGAACCCGTTGAACAGGGCGCCGGCCCCGGTCATGGCCGCCATGGGCACCGTGATGGGCCGCGACGAGTCGTACATGAAGGGGGGCCGGAAGAAGAGGCCGCGCATGCGGGGGAACTCGCTCGCGATGGTGCTCTCGGCCTCCCGCTTCGTGGTGATGTACCGCGCCGGCAGCACGGGCGCGCCCCCGGCGGCCGAGATGTACACGAAGGCCGACGCGCCCTCCCGCGCGGCCTCCTTGGCCAGCATGATGGCGCTGTCGCGGTTCATGTTCTCGTACGTGAGCTGCTCGCGCGTCTCGGGCGGGCGGATGTCGTCCTCGCCGCTCACCTTGCGCTCGAGCGGGTTGCCGGGCCGCCGCTCGTTCGAGAAGGCCTTGCGGAGGCCCTGGATGGGCGACTCCTGCCCGCTGACGACGCCCTTGTAGTCCGCCTCCAGCAGGATGCCCATGCTGTGCACAACGAAGTCGGCGCCTTTGAGCAGCGATACGTATGTGGCAGGGCGGAAGATGTCTCCTCGCTCCCAGGTCACCTTATGAGCCCACGAGGGAGGTGAAGCCGATGATGTGACGGCATTCCACTTTGGTTCTCCAGAACGACTGTCGAGGAGTTAGCATAGCAGGCCCCTTTTTTTTTCGGGTTCTCTTTTGTGGTAGTACAAAAGATCTTCGTTGTTACGGTTTTACCTTATTGATGTGACATCCCATCCCCTAGCAACGGCGTATTTGCATATTCTTGATCCTAGAAATCCGTTTCCACCACATACTACCAATCTTTTTGCCGATGACATGATTGATGAAGGTTCTGTTTGCTTGCTTGAGCTTCAATGTAGGGGATTTCTCATACGATTGCGATCGCAATGAGTTTGTGTAAGTAATTGGTATGCAGCAGGCTTTTTTATGGTATGGTAAAGATGAGATGAGAGCTCTTAAAAGTTAAATAGATAGAAAGTAAAACCAATTGAGCATTGGAGTCATTTATATATATTCGATGTTTTAGTGGAAATAGAGGTATTCTCCTTGCTGTCATACAATGATTAATGGTACAAGGTTCTCTTACCTTAGAGCATAACGCTTTCACATAACTCCCAGCGTCATAATGTTAATGTAAGTACCTTAACAGAATGGATCAGAGTCAACTACATCATCAGACCATCTATAAGGCTAACACTTTTACTAAATCTTTAAGTGCAACACAAAGACAAGGGTCAAGCATTTTTGATTGGCCAACAAGTGACTGGGATCCATATAAATTTGTAGGTTTTCTGTAAGGCTGACTGAGAGCTACCTTGCTCACTTAACTTTAAGCTTCACCTTTTCCTTGTCCACCCAATTAATTCTTTTTTTTTTTTCCCATCTTCTAGAAGGGTTGGTTGATGAGGTATGGGAAGGTACCTGCATAATAAGGTTTTGCATGTGACAGAAACAACTTCCAAGTTAACATGTTCTAAGCCTATTGCCTAGTCTGTCATAGCATTGATAGCAGCGTGTATCTGTTTTCATAACATTCGACTCGACAACTTCGCCGACTTCTTGAAGTTTCCACCTTTTCCATCAATATCATCACCTAATTTTCATATCACATCTACTATCGCCAACTTCATCAATCTAACCAGTATTTGTTGGCCAATTAAATAAAGGAAAAATTAGGATTGTTTGTTTGGGAATAATCTATACACTACAACAGCTGCTATCCCACGATATTCTTCATAAATTTCCAGATTCTTTTTTTTTTTTTTTTTTTTTTTTTTTTTTTTTTTTTTTTTTTTAATAATAAAAAAAAAAAAAATTTTTTTTTTTTTTTTTTACACTCTAATTGAGTGCTGGGCCGTAAGCGGTCCCACGCTGAACCAGGCTGTCGCCAACGCCGAGAAT